>NJDD01001857.1:443493-480104 GCA_002245505.1 Calephelis nemesis
AAAACGAAGGTTGTAAAATGAAAATATTAAAAACGCTAGATAGGTTTTTGTCTTTGAAATGTTTTTTTATATAATATTGTATTTTTTTATATATAATGTTTATTATATAATTATAATGTTTATTTTTATTTTATTATAACAAAAAACTAGTCACGCGCGATCTTAATAAATTGGTATATCGATGTACTAACGTCTACATGTACTGTAACTTTTAAAATGAGCGGAAAAATAAAAGCAATATCTATTTAAAACGTAGCCTTCTAGTTTAAGGAAGAAAAAGCACATTATTGCAGATACTGTTTACACTACTGTCGCTCAATGACTTCGCAGAGGCACTGTTAGCAAATAGAGTGTGATTATCTACACGATGTTGTAAAAATAGAACTATTGTTTACTGTAGACACGGGTCTAGGTGTTACGCATTATGTTAATCGAAGGATGAATCTCGTCTAGTAACTTTGCTGTTAAAGGCAGAGGTGTACCTAGTGACAGATCACCCAAAATTAGGCAATTTTGCAACAAAAACTTTGAATAACATATTTCCATTGACAAATTGCGTCTGAAACTGACACAAATAATATTTTGAGATATTTTTTATAGTACGATGTAATTATTAAAAAATGTTCTTTTTGTTTCAGGTAATGACGAAAATTTCATATTTAAAGTCTGGTTGTTGAAGGATTTTGTAAGTTTTATATGTATTTACAGTTTCAACTGTAAATCAAGCCAGTTATGTTTTTCTTTTATTGATTGTCTAATCATTATGATTAATTAGATTTACCAAACCATTTACATGCAATCTTTCATGCAAAACGGGAATCATCAAAATTAGTTAATGTAGCAAAAAGTTCTGAAGTAACACTCAAAAAATACCTCCTCCTACTTTTCTAAGATAGCTAAAAATAGAAGTATTGTTCAGTTCGATGTGGGTCAAGATGTTTTTGTGAAACTGGTGTTATTTTTACCCGGAGTACGGAAGCTAATGGGAGTCCCCGCGGCGTTGTGCGCACGTCCACCATCAGACTAATAAGCAAAAGTGGATCCAAACAAACAAAAACATTCAATGAATTGATATGTTCGAAGGTTTCGAGTTCTGACACGTGGATAGTTATATAAGTTATCTATACATAGTATAATAGTTTGTACACATAATAAGACAGTATTAACATTAAATTTGTAAACAAAACATTTCTTACAAATAATTATTGCTACGTACTAAATACAGCATACAGAAACCAAAACGAGGCGTACCAAAATTTTTAGCAGTTAAATCGAAATACAATCAAAAAACGAATACGTAGTACAACACACACCACTAAACTGTTTTAATAGCACCACTAAACTGTGTTTTTAGCAGTTAACTTGTGAAAAGTGATTTACGTAAACCAGTGTAATGGATTTTTACCAAATTTTCTGTAGTTGTAACTTGTAGCAACTCAAAATGTGTATTTTCAGTTTACTACTAAAAACAACGATATGGGGCGGATTGCATAAGTGCCCGGTTGGTATAATTTGCTACCTATCATATTGTAAGGTTGAGTAGTCTTCGAATAATAGCGAAAGCCCTGGTTGTACATTCGGGGCTACGGGCGTGAAAGTACGTAGTTGTTATACTAGTGGGCGGTGAAATCCTCATAGCCGTACTCCAATACCTGCAAACTTTATTGTTGAACCTATCCAAGTTTCTAAACACAATAGAGCAGTCCCGAGGTAATCACAGTTGGAGGGTGCGAAATTGGGTGTGGGAGGAATGGACGTCACGGCTCTGTTGACGTGCGCTTGTTTTTTTTATAGTCCAAGTAAACTGTTACTTAATATCCTGATGTATTGCTCAGTTACGTATTTATAATTCACCGCCTCGTTGGTCGAGTGGCTAGCATACACGCCTAACTACACCGATCAACCGCGACTCCTGACGGGGGCAGGCATTTGTGTGATGAACTTTTAGATGTCTGCATTTCCGGGACTGGGCGTTTATTAAATTATTTCTTGTATCTATTTAAGTATTTCTGTTTTAGAATCGTTGACTAACACCCATAACACAAGCATACAATTTGCTTACTTTGGGATTTAAAACAAAATTAAAAAAAATTGCTACGTTTTCGATCAGAAGAGTCCGTGAGGCAACTTGCCCGGGTCAAGATCCTCTTGCATTACCTATTTCTGCCGCCATAATACGGTCCGTTGTCATATTCCGGTCCGAAAGTTCATGATACTCGTCTTCTGCGTTCTGCTGGTATTAGTCCCACGGCCTTAACTCTTTATGCCGTCGTAATATCAGGTCTCGTCATTTTGGTCAACTTTGGGGAATTTTCATAGACAGCCGGTAAATTTACTTACGCAATCCGCATGTAATGTCTCAAGCTAACAACTTACGACTCACCATCGATATCTTTGTTGTAAAAAAGTAAAACGTCTTTCTAACCATCTGCTAATTTGCGTTTGTGTACTAAACACTATGACATCATCATCATCATCATCATCATCAGCCCGAAGACGTTCACTGCTGGACATAAGCATCCTCCTAAAAGGGCGCTATGACATCGTAAAACAGTTTTCTGTACATTGAAGATATTCTAGAAGACGTCATTGAGAACGGACTGAGACGCTTTAGATCAAGTCACTTTCTGTCACGTTTTATGTCACGTTTCAAACACGAATTTGTTCGTTCCATAAGTACTAATTTTGTGGCTGTTCCTGAATTCACTTAGAAAGGTAAAGCACTAGATCCTCGCCATTATTCTTTACGTAGGAAGATCCATCATGGCGGCATATTTCTTTAATCATGGTAGTTTTCATTTTGCTGGCAACTCTTAAATCGATGCGATAGAAAAGGTATGGTGTCTGTTATTATGGTTTTCTGTGAAATTTTTTTTTATTTTTATTATTTTTTTTAGCACTTGCCCTGTGCGTGGGATAAATTTCTATAAATTTTAAAGAAAGAAAATATTTCGCCCCAGACAGGATTTGAACCTGTAACCTTTCGTCTCAAGCTGACGAATGCTCTAACCAATTGAGCTACTGAGGATTCAAGTCCCGTGGCGAAATTTTTAATTCCTTTCTAACCCATTAACGCGGGTAGTTATGTCCTATAGATACACAATTCGGAGTACCCACCAAATGAGTTCATCATTACAGATGAAATTCACATTTTAGAATGGCCATAACTTTCGTTTCTTGCATCGTATTTTTATCTGTGAAATAGCCTACTTGCTGGCTTATCAAGACGATTGAGAAGTCGTCTAAATCAACGGTTTTTTTTATATCCTACTAGCGGCGCGGTACGTGCTTCGCTACGTATATGACCACTATATGACCGCATAATGACATAACACTACATAATAAAAAAAAACAACCAAAGAAGGTTTCGATATCACAGCACAAACCAAACCTGAAAAGTTTCTGAAAAAAAGTTGGACTGAAAAATACCCATTAACAAAATGATTCGCCATTTATTGAATTAGTTTGTTACAAAAAAATGTGATAAATGAAGAACCGCTATACCTATTTTATGCAAACTTCACATATACCATCTACTAAATAGTCCGAACAAAGCCTAAACATTTGGTTTGGATAGGTGAGCCCGTTCTTGAGTTATGAAATTACAACGAAAAGTGGCATTGATTTTTATATATAGGTAGACTAGCTGATCCAGCAAACTTCGTATCGCTTGACATTAATGCTTCGACAGTAGCGCAGTCTGTCGGATCCGAAGTCAAACATTCCGAAATCAACAACGACTTATTATTAAAAAAATAATTAAAAAAACATTTTCCAGGAGACCAAATTATGAATCTAAACCATTACCGAATTCCCTTGAACACGCACAAGAACTTTCGTCAGCATCGGTCCAGCCGTCTAGAAGGAGTTCAGTGACATACACACCCACAGAAGAATTATATATATAAAGATAGAAAAACACTAAACTCCCTTTAAGAAATAATAATACACACGTATTTATAAATAACTTTTTATGTTTCCCGGCTTTGAGTTCCCTTAATACAATAAACAATACGCTACTGCTAACCTTGTGTCTCAAAGTATTCGAGTTATTTAAATGTATCCGAAAGTTTTCCTGTTAGGTTTGATTCGTTCCCGAGTTATGTCGACGTTGACACACCTCCGGATCGCTGCTAATAAATCGTGGCGTAATGGATGTTCTGACACATTAGACTGAAAGTTAAGGTAGTGATACACAAGAAAGATTTATATTATATATTTTTTTATGTTATAGGATGGCAAACAAGCAGACGGATTTCCTGATGGTAAGAAATTCACGCCGCCTAGAGACACCAAAGATGGTAATGGTGCGTTGCCAACCTGAGGTCAGGATGTTAGGCCTCGAGCAAAAGTAAGTTTACCGGCTACCTTACCCTCCGAACCGGAACACGTCATGACGTTATGGCGGCAGGAATAGGTAAGGCGGTGGTACCAATCCGGGCGAGTCGCTGCGAAACTCTGCCACCTTGTCAGATGTCACGGTGTTAGTGATGATAAGCCTATGCTCGCCTTTTACGAGCTGCCTGGCAAGAAAGGCAGATGGTTTATTCTGCAAAGGAGCCAGGACCAACACGGGGGAAAATAAAATAAAAATTATGTTAATTCCATAATGTGAAACAGTGAGTTCCTAACACTATTCCTATGTGGTATATAATTTTATACCGTTTCATAATAGTTGTACAATGGTGGCAATTCTGGTACCAACTGAACTTAGTTTGTTTTAAACTGTCTCTTTTCAATGTAACACAAAGGAAAGAGGTGGAACATTTAAGAAATATTAACTTGTAACATTTTTAATCAAGTTTTCCCGAGAAATAGGTTAAAAGTCTGTAGAAATATCATTTAAAAACTAATCTGGCAGTTCTAAACGTGTTTTGTTCCTTTCCATTACAGTATTTGAAAGAAGACAGCTATATTTAAAAGTAGTTTAGTGAGTGTGCAACAAAATTACCCCGAGTAAATTCATTCAATCATTGTAACAATTGTTGGTAAACCTCATAAATAAATTGAAAGAAACAACTACGGTTAGGGTAGTTGGGTATCACACGTAAATCGATATGACTAATTCTAAATTGCAATTCACGATACGACAGTCATATGGAAAAATACAGTACATTTATAGTTGCAAATTTACCCCCGATTTTGATTGTGTGCGATTGACTTTTCTGTGTATGTGTGTGTGTTTGTTTATATATGGCATCAGAACTTTTGAATGGATGGAGCGATTTCAATAGACTTTTTGTTTGAAAGCTGCCGTGGTAGAAATGGTTTTAGTTACATGTTACATACCTAATGGTTTTGTCAAGGGTTATTGAAAATTTTAAATTTTATGATTATTTCGCCATGAATTTTAATCGCTGTGTTTGCGTTTTATATAGTTTATCGCGTCAACGTTAGTTTGTACGAGTCCCATCCCGTAACGTTTTTATAAAAATGTCAAAAGTAATTTTGTGTAACATTTCAGTCAACAGACAATTTTGTCCGTGTAAAAAAAGATTTCAGTGCTGGCTTTTCATTTTTCTTTTTTCCACCCTTTATTTCCCGGTGTATCTCAATCATTTTTTGCATGTTGTAAGACTTTAACTCCGTCTTTTTTCAGATTAATTCTTAACTTTATGAGTTCCGTGTGTGTAAAGCATTTTAAATCCACAGCATTTGATTGACTTGTAAACAAAAGCTGGGGTCAAAAGCTCACAATTTTTTTACGTCATCTACCATTCAATTAGGGTCTTAATAAATTCGCCAGATTAGTTCTTACTTTTGTGTTGTAAAGTAAGTAAGTATCTTCACGCTCATATCCCTGAAGAGATAAAGGCATAACCAGGGCACCTACGATTAGCTGAAGACACTAAGTCCCACAATGTGATAGGTGGCAAGCCTATCGCCAATTGGGCACATATCCAATCCCGAGCAACATTTTTTTATTGGAAAATTGGAAAAACCCCAGTTTTTTGTTACCCGACTCGGAAAACAAACCCGGGACCTCGAGAAATGAAATCCAACACCTAAACCGTTAGTCTACAGAAGAGATTTGCGTTGTAACCTTGTATTATTTGTTTAATTATGTCTACTAACGTCAACATGATGATTTTTTTATTGGTATGAATTTAAAAAGGCCAAACAGTGCATTATTGCAAATTCGAAGATTTCTTATGTTTTTTTTTTCTATAAAATATAAAGCTTAGTGTGTATTCAACTTTAGCCGTTTATGAAAAGATTACAGTTTTCGCGGTGTATCAAAATAATTCGGTATAAGTTATGAGACTTCGCCTCCGCCTCATCTCAAAGTCATTGTTAACGTTGTCAGTTCGTGTGTGCAGGATGTTGAACTCACGCGCGTACCACTTGATTGACGGAGAAACAAAAGCGTAGAACAAAGGTGCGCTCCAAGTATCACTTTCCACTTAATTGGAGGTTGTGCAACCGGTACTTACGCTTGCATTTTATTTCCAATATTATTTTAGTGATGGCTCATTCAGATTGTGGTTTTAACTTAACGGTGGTAGATTACCATCGTTTTGGCGTTTCATAAGTTTGGAAAGACAGCCTGAAGTACATTTTTGCTGTCTTGTTTCACTTTATTGTTAGTAAGAGAGTGACACCGCTATGGCGATTGATTGTTAAAATTGGTTTTTATATTAATACTAGTATTATAATCGAGATATATATATATATATATATATATATATACGGTCTCACTTTGTGCAAATCTCATCTAAATTCATATAATATATAGTTAGTACCACTAGAGATATCAGTTATTCAAAATCTGAACGACGAAAAATACCTTAATAAAAAACGCATTAACATAATTTCGATACCGGATTAAAATATAAAATACTAGCTTCTACTAACGAATTGCCCGCGTACGCATTTATATTTTGTTTAAATTTAAGCCTTTGTGTTATTCTAACGCATAAACTATATTCTCGTAAAATTCCATCTAAATGTGTTTAGTAATTTGTGCGTGATAAAATAACAAATATCCATCCATTTTTACAAACTTTTGCAATTATGATATTACTGGGACAGTATACGATTGTTTTTTAATTTTGGTTGTTGCGTTTCAAACGGTATCCAAAGAACATCATTTTCATTTATTCACTTAATATTATATTATTCTGGTATCTATTTAAGTATCTTATGTATTAGAATCGTTGACTAATACCCAGAAGACAAGCATATAATTCACTTACTTTAGGTTAGACTTAATTTGTGTAACTCGTAAAGGAATATTTATTTCCTAAAATACCGACTGATTTCTTAGATACATCTCATCTCCGGGTAATCAACTATCAAAACCTTATCACCATTTGTGTAGTCGAGTTCTGAAAACCATAATATGATGACTGAAACATTTTGAACGCATCCGTCGTGTTAATAAAATGACGACGCTCCTTTGTGATCACATCACGCTTTGTTCAAGAAAACCATAAATTATTTCCAGCACGCGACACGCAGTATTAATTAATGTTACAGACCGTATTGTTCTCTAAATATAGTTGCATCGAAATAGATTCATCCGCGCCGTTTGTATCGCTATTAGATAATACCAAAATAATGCCATTTGGTTGGAGTTAAGTGGTAAAAGATGTTGGTGAACGGCTTTTGAAGTCGAAATATGTTCCACTTAAAATCTAAGGTATAAACCTTTTTAATCGACTTCAAAAAAGAAGCTTATTTAATTCCTCTATTAATTTTTGTTAATCGATTTCTCCGTTATTTTTGAAGCGATTTTAAAAATATTTTTTTAAAATTTAAATCAAGTCTGGATCGGATGATAGAATATTGGGAAATCGAGGAAAATACTTAATTTTTGTGTACTCAGATGATTTATTTGATGAAACTGGAGCCGGATTTTTGCAGTTTTACCTTTAATTGTTTCATTCCTATTCCTAGATTAGCTAGGATTGGTTCCCCTTGTGCGTCGGTGTTAGAGAATTCGATCTTGGGTTACCACAGGCCAATGGGATCTTCAAATCCTCCTTGGAAAAGACGATTCGACGGTGGTCGTTTATCCACCGTCGAATCGTCTTTTTCTTGAATTTTAGTAGGGATGCTTAAGGTCCCATACTAAGTCAGCCAGAAGAGCCAATCGCTGCACTCCCCCGTTCCATGATTACTATGAAATATTGCGCTTTAAAGTAAACATCTTAAGCGACAAATCAATATTTTGACACTATAAAAGTAATTTGAAAAAAAGTATAAAAACTGAAACACTTATCTTTTAGGTATAGTACTTATCTATGTTTATGTTAAATCTGGTGTCAATATTTTCATAATTGAAGTAGACAGTTGGGTTTTGCTTTCAAAAAAGGGTTAACTTTTTGATTTTTTTCTATCGAGCAAAGTGAAATGAATCGTGTTTCGGAAACACTAGTCTTATTAAGCATATTCATGTTAATTTTGTGTGTTTTTGTCACCAAGATCCATGATTGCTTTGTATGAAAAAAACCTTTTACTGCTGACGTATTTTAGCGTATAGGACCCTTAACATAGTCTTTAAGGAGTGGTTGCTATCGTACGAGTAATATGACCGTACCAGCGAAGTCTTCCCTCCCTTGAGCTTCAAGTCTTCCCTCCCTTGAGCTTCAAGGAAGGGAAGACTTCGCTGGTACGGTCATGTTACTCGTACGATAGCAACCACTCCTTAAAGACTATGTTAAGGGTCCATATACGCTAAACTACGTCAGCAGTATAATGTTTTTTCCATACAAAGCAATCATGGATCTCGGTGACAAAAATACACAAACTTCAGTAACTAGTGTAATTTGAAACTTAGTTTTATTGTTTATCCGGCTGTAAGTCAAGTTTTTGTAGATATAAGCTTTTTTATACTTGTGATGTTATAAAGCAATTAAGTTTTCTTTTCTAGACTTTACGTCTAGACGACGTTATTTTCTATACATCAGCAAAAGTGACATGGTTGTGTTTGCTGTGCCATAAAAAAGTTAAATTAAGTCAATTTTTTAATCGCCTCTGTGGTTTAGCGGTCCGGTGTTTGATTTCATGTGGTCCCTGTTTCGATTCCCGGATTGGGCACCAAAATCAAAATGTATTTTTTAAATTTTCTAATTAAACAGTGTTCACTAGGTTAGCTTGCTACCTAACGCATTGTGTGACTTACTGTCTCCGACTGTGGGTGCCCTGGTTGTACCACTGCCTACCTTTTTGGTAAATGGACGTGAAGATACTTACTTTTTTAAATTATTTTACTAGTAATCAGCAGGCTTTTACATAAGAGTCAAAAATTCAAATTGAGTACGTGTCGGATCTAATATCGGAATAATGTAATTATATCGACGCCTACGCTTCCACTCCTCGCTAAAATTAAACGGCGTAACGAAATTTGTAAGTGCGTTTACACTGTATACACGCGTGGAAACTTAGTTTGAATATAATTTCAAATTTATTTTAATTAGAAAACTTTGTTGGAATTTCCCCGTTTTAAGTCGTTCCCGATGTGTTTGATATGTAATCTTTAAGAGATGGATTATCTTTGCTTCATTACAAAATAGATTGTTTATAGGACAAGATATCTTAATACTAGCTGTTTTTACCGCCAAATAATTATCTAAAAATAGCATTAGTGTCTAGCAAATTGTTTTCCTAAATTCAACAGAGGACGGTGTATTTATGTAATTCTTTATTGTACATAAAACAGTAACATAATCTTTTACAATATTTTGAATATAATTTATCTTGGATTTTAGTTTTCTTGTTATTTACCTAATTTTAACTATAAACCAATAAATAATTTTAAATTTTAATAACATTTAATCATTGTTATTAAATGCCACTTTCCGAATATTTTTATGAATTGATTGCTGACTTTTAAGAATATTATGTTATTGCCTATATTTGGGACATTTTTCGTGTATCTATTTTGGAATGTGTTAAATTAATGTTTTAGTGTTTGTCTTTTCGGCAGTACTTTACATGAAATAAAAAAAAGTATCTTCACGCCGATATCCCCCAAGAGGTAGGCAGAGGCACCCACAAGTAATCGAACCGGAACACGTCATGACGTTATGAGGTAAGGCGGTGGTACCAATCCGGGTGAGTCGCTGCGAAACTCTACCACCTAGTCAGATATCACGGTGTTAGTGACGGCAAGCCTACTCGCCCTTTACGAGCTGCCTGGCACAGGAAGGCAGATGGTCTATTCTACAAAGGAGCCCGGACCAACACGGGGGAGCATTTTTAAAATTCACATGATTTATTATTACAGTGGGGTGATTGACCTCATACATTAACTTCTTATAAAAGAGCCATTATACAAACACAAGGCGAAATGCGGTTTACATTTTTGATATTTTTCTATCATTTATCTTCTATTATTAATGTGACAGAATTGACAGGTTTAGATGCAAAGGAGCGAATTAGGATTCCATTAAAAGCCCTTTTGTAAAGGATTATATTCTTGAATTCTTTCAAGGGAGAAGACACGAAGTTCGTTGACCTTACAATGTTATTAAATCTATTTTAACGGACCCTGGCTTCGTAATTGAATGTTTGGGATCAACTTAGATAAAAGTCGTTACGTAGACACAAAACGTCAAATTGGTTGTACATTTCCGCGAATTTGTTATACAATATAAGAGTTCGTTGGATCCTGAATAAACAAGGCATTTCCAAAACGATATTGGGTAATAATGATCAGTCCCAAAAGAGCCACAGTCAATGAACTTGTAGTCTACGGGACAAAACCTTTAATTGTTACAAAATTTTAGCTGAAATACAATCGGTGACTTTTTGAAGTGAAACTTCTTTAGAATCGTTGTGATTTCAAAACGGGTGCAACGGAAAAACGACAGGTAAGAGACACAAATATATATTCATCTCATTCTTTTGCAGGTGAGAGACACAAATATATATTCATCTCATTCTTTAGTCGACTTACTGAAGTTTCATTTCTATCGTGTGTGAATCACACACACCTTTTTTTATTTGATAGGTCAGCGAACACACATACGGTTCTCCAGAACCCTTACAATGAGTTTATGGCTTGTCAAGTTTATAATACTCGCTGCCGTCTCTGTAAATTATTTGTATGAAAACTTTGAACAGCGCCTCTATTGGTAACTAAAGTGAACACATTTTCGGACCTTAAGTGCCATAGATTTCGACTCGTAACTTACCGAACGTATTCTATATCAAAAAAAAGTATCTTCACGCCCATACCCCGAAGAGGTAGGCAGAGGCACAACTAGGGCACCCACGACTATCCGAAGACACTAAGTCCCACAATGTGATAGGTGGCAAGCCTATCGCCAACCGGGCACATTTCCAATCCCGAACAACATTTTTTCTATTAGAAAATTGGAAAAATCCAATTTTTTTTGTTGCCCGACCCGGGATTCGAACCTGGGACCTCATGCAGTCAAGTCCAACAACTGAACCGCTAGACCACAGACAACTAAATGTTCATCACACAAATGCCTGCCCCCGTCGGGAATCTAACCCGAGCCTCGCCATTGATCAGTGTAGTTAGGCGTGCACGCTAGCCACTCGACCAACGAGGCGGTCAATATATCATGTATAAACGACCTTTCTTGTCGATAATAAAAGAAAATATTTATCATACTCGTATCAATTTTGATTACCTACGTAAACTATCGATTTACGAAAAACATACATTGAACATTTTGTTGTAATTGTTTTTTTTGGAATGACAAATGTGTTGCCAACGTCACAACTTAACCGAGCTTTGTGGGCCGAGCAGAGAGTTTAGTCCGAGACAGTTTGTTGCAAAACAGTAATTTTTTTTTAATAAAATTGTCGCTCAAAACTATGTAGAATAGAATTTCTTAAAAATACCTTGTCCTGTTGACAAAGGGAGCTTCGAACCGTAAGAACGTTTAAAAAGATTTGTATGAAAAGCTTCCTATGTATAGAAGTTTGGATTGTTTTATCGATAGTATTTGCGAACGCCCATTCCTTGTCGAGTTCAATCATCCCCATTCTTAGTTTTGTTTAATCTCAGCAAATCACAAAAAGGGTTTTTTGAACCTTCGATCACAATTTTAGCGATTTGTAAATGTAATAAGTGGAGCATATAATCAGAGAAAATATTTTAGATATGCATTCTTAAAGCCTAAAGGGGTGTAAGACTTTGAGTTTTAAGGGTTTGAGTTTCTATCGAGTATCGATGATATCGAAATTTTAGGAAAGCTGTAACTATCCAATTCAGTCACACGGGATATGTTTCAACAACTGATTTTTTGAACTTTTGAACTAAAAAAAGGACTCACATACAGTAAACTTAATTTTTGAAGTTATACTTCTTTTGGCGCGTTAGGAAAAAATGATGAGGGTAAATTTTTACGATGCGCGCGCACACCGTCACGAAAAACCGACATGATGAAGTTAGCTATAGATGACATTTTAGTTTTTCAAAAAAAGGTACCAACAAAGTAAAAGTAATTTCTATGGTTAGTGTCATTTTGTCTACAAATGTAAAATAAGGCAAAAGATAAAATTTTTAAAAAGATTTTTATCTTATTACGTCGAAGAAGTATAACTTCTAACGCGTGTACATAAGTACACACGCAAAGTTTTTTTATAGGAATGTATGCATGTAAATCTAAATGCATACCTATTAACATCGCTTTAACCTTAAAACAGAACCATTCTTCAAATTTTATAACAATATGTGTTTATTTTCTTTAAATCCTTGCCCGAATCAAGGTTCAAACTTGTTATACATTTCAAATTTAGAGGCATAAGCACTGTTGCAATATATTTTTAACATACTTTCTTAATGTAAGTAACGTAATATTGTTAAAAAACACTTCCTGATCTTACCGCTTTATTTGGCTGATATTTGTTTTCTTTAGAAGTTGCTAATTTTTCCCCTTTCATACTCAAAACAGGAAATGAGGGTACAGATGTTACGTACAATATAATTTACGTATAAAGCTTTGCCGCCATTTTGCCGCGTATATCAAAATTGACAAGTAACAACTGTTGGTACCCTTTTTTATTAAGAATGTTTGTTTTCTTTCACGTCAGGGATCTTCTACATCAAAACGTGATTAAAAATGAATGTTTGTTTATTGTGGTCTTCGTGTTGACCGATATAGTAATAAACGCGGAATCTGAGCTTCAGATTTTTTATTGGAAGGCAAACAAACAAACCGATTTCCTGATGAAATAAAAACACGTCGCAAGTATACACCGAAAAAAGGTATTGTTCGTTAACAATCTGTAGGGTTACTCTTGTATCTCGACTTTATGCAAATTGGAATTTGGGATACTAGCTTTTTATTATTCACATTTAGTATTAAAAAAAAGTAACGAATCCGAAATACTCATCATCATCATCTCAAGCCTTCTTCAACCGCCTTGGTGTAGGCCTCCTTCAACTTTCTCCATTTCTTCCTATCTTGGGCTGTCTGAAGCCAATTTTCCGAATACTTGTTTATTATCAACTAAATGCTTAGCATGTATATGTTGTAGCGGAACGACGTCGGACGTCGGATTTACTTCTTGAGATCCCGGGTTCAAACCCCGGGTCGAGCAACAAAAAAAAGGAAGTGTGTATTTTTAATTAACGTTGCCCGGGATTGGACATGTGGCCGGTTGGCGATAACCTTACCACATATCACATTGTGGGATTTAGTGTCTTCGGCTAGTTGTGGATGGGTGGTTGTGCCTCTGCCTTACCTTTCGGGGATATGAGCATGAAGATATATTTTTATGTTATAGTAATAACACAAATGCGTGCATGAAATCGAGATTCAAGATATTACAATGTTTAACGTCTTATTTAAGTTAAAGCTAACCTTTAAACTGGAACACAATAATGGTTCTTCAGTGATGGAAGGATGAATAGTAAAAATAATAGCTTACACTATACAAACACAAGCGTATTCTAACAAAACTACAGCGAACCACACAGTCCAACTACAGGTACAGATATAAGGTACAGTTAGTTCTTAACAGCGATGGGGTCGTCATATCCCGACAATGTAAGATATTTACCTATGATGATATGCTTATTTCGATAGTAACGTGATACTCACAGACATATACCTATCATTGACTTCCTTAACGCCGAGCGTAGAACAAGCAAACTAAAGTGAACGAAGGATCTTCTTTCGTTTTTGGATCATTCGAGCGAGGGGAGCGAACGACTTTACTGTCGTTTACCGGTAACTACTTGAACTGATAAACAGGGAATGTTTTTGTTCGTTTTGGTTGGTTTAGTCTGTACCCAGTTTTACGAAACGACAGTAAGATGAATTCTAAAATTACTATGTAACTGTAATTAGTAATTACTATTGAGCAACAAAGGTAGAGACACATTTATATTCAATTGGGCTTAATTAATCTGTCGCGTGGTCGGAAGGTATTTATTATCAACGGAACTATTCCGCGAGGTCGTCGAGGAAGTGGAAAGGATTGTGGTACACGAATTCGCCTACGTTTTACGAGATGCAAATGATCTAGTCGAGTAATTAATTTTGTATTATTAATCAGCATCGTAAGATGGCAAACAGACTGCGTGTCCTCGGAATGGCGGAGCCAAGACGTAACCACAGTTTACAGACGTGAAAAATATTAGCGATGCATGGTATTTTAACCGACCTTAAAAAGGAGGTTCTTAATTCGACTGCATGTTTTTTTATTGTTTTATGAATATGCCTGCAACTGGAAAAATCTAGTAATCAGGAATGCTGTAATAAAATCTCTATGATGGTGGCACGATCTGATTGAAACTATTACCTTATCATTTCCCGCTGTGATGAGTGTTTCGATATGTGTTTAAAAAAAGTCGGGTTGCACTCCGGGAGTGCCGGCAGAAGTGAAAATTTGAATGTTATTTTGAAATGGTTAGGGAATCATTTTCCACGAATTGCTTTAATTATCAATATGAAAGTTTTGTCATTTATGTGGTAGAATACAATACTCATTTATTGCGCTATAGTACACAAACATGTCAACACGAACATTCGCACAAGCGCCCTGCGCCATCTCACGAATCAGGTCACATGTCCTGACGCGAGTTTAGAAGTTTTTACCTATTCCAAAAAAGTGCGCAACGCCGCTGAAGAAGTTTTCACTTCAAAAATTAGAAAGATGTCAGGTAAAGTTGCTCGTCAGTGAAAACTATCAAAAAAAAATAAAGCTTCCCGAAGTTATCAAAAAAAGCAAAGCGCCCTGAAACTACCAAAAAAGGCGAAGCACCTCGGACAACAATATAATCTGAAGGCGTGGGAACATAAAATTCAATGGAATTTTGCATACTAATTTCCTTGCAATATTTATCTGTATACCAATTATTTTTAACCACGTGTGGAAAGCTGTGGATAGTGACGATTCTCGTCTATATACAATTTTACACAACATCCGTATTCTCCGTAATACACGTAAGCGTTTGCAATCTGGGATTCTCAATCGAGTTAGCAAACTGTATGTAAATACAAGTACATCTTATATGTAAATATTTTCAACATATTCCATATGTTTGTTTGACACTAATACGTAATATTTGGACCATGTGGAGTGTCGAGTATTAAACTTATGATAATATTAAAATGGTTATGCTAGTTATAATATTTTTTTAAATAAATTTTTTTAAGTAAAAGTTTCTTTTAACAAGCACATAATATTTTGCTTACTTTGGGGGTACAATGTGTGTAATTTGTCCAGGAATATTTATTTTATTTATTTATAACCACCATGTCGGCACTCGCTACCAGTAGCCAGTTTATTAGGCCTGTTGTGCTAGTCTACCGACTACCCTACCCTCCAGAATAGGAACATGACACCTACAGTATTGAATTGAGAGTAGGTAAGGAGGTGGATCCCTACTTGGGTATGTTAATGCAGAGCACTACTATTGGTTCAAAATGAAAATTGTCAAGCATCCGCCATTGTTTTTTAAGATTTGTTACACTAACAGCCGCACTAGAGACGTTAATTAACATTTAATCTATTTGATATTTTCCATCGTCGGCGCTTGGTAAAACTTCCAAATATTCATATTTTTAAATGAAGAAACACTTGTACTATTTTACGTATCACTTATACTTTATTATTTCATAAATAGCCTACCGGTTTCGCTTTTTACAGCATCATCAGGGCTAGAACTTAAATTACTCCTCCCTGGAGGGACTACAGGAGGGACCTGATGATGCTGTAAAAAGCGAAACCGGTAGGCTATTTATAAAATAACAAAGTATAAGTGATACGTAAAATAGTACAAGTGTTTCTTCATTTAAAAATATGAATATTCAATCTATTATTAGTCACAATTATGTTTGGAAAATGTGCCATAATAACTGATTTTAGCCTTTCTATTATTTGCTACGCGTTAAAAAATCTTGAAAGTATTGTGCCTTTTACACACGGTGTCAATTGCAAACAAAAGCTTTATTATTTCATAGGAAGTTTATTTGGGACACACAAGCCACGTGTTTTTAATTAACTAGTTTTAAAAAACAGTACATAATTCTGGAACGACGAACGCAGCTTCAACAGGTGATTCGGTACACGGAGTACGTTTTGTAATCTGTTTATAGAAGAAAGTAGGTTTCGTGGATTGATGTTTCAACTTTTTGTATAGTCTGTAAACTGTAACTGCCAGTAAACAAATCTTAAATGAGTTTTCTTCCTTACTAACTGTAATGGTGTGCTATTTCGCTAATGTATTTTTCAATTGAAATGCGCGACGTTTGATATTTTCTCAGCTAGATACAGTTCCACAGCCTAATATTACTTACGCAGCACAGCCCATAACAACAGCGCAGTTTTGATTAACATTTTTCGCCGTCTACCGTCCATCTGCCTTCCTGCCAGGCAGCTCATAAAAAACGGGCAAAGGCTTACAGTCACTAACACCGTGACATCTGACTAGGTGGTAGAGTTTCGCAGCGACTCACCCGGATTGGTACCACCGCCTTACCTATTCCTGCCGCCATAACGTCATGACGTGTTCCGTTTCGGAGGGTAAGGTAGCCGGTAAACTTACTTTTGCACAAGGCCTGACATCCCGGCCTAAGGTTGGCAACGCACCATTACCACCTTTGGTGTCTCTAGGCGGCGGAAATTTTTTTACCATCAGGAAATCCGTCTGCTTGTTTGCCTTCCAATATCATAAAAAAAAAAACAAAGATATCTGCAAACAGTATATAAATACTACGTAATAAGAGGCGGGACTTTCATAGATACAAAGCACACACGAATTTTGTATGAAGTTTAGCTTAAGTGTAAAACTTGACAGATCAGTATAACCTGTTTAATTTGAAAGTAAGTTTAAAGATATTCAGATTTAAGCCAACTAGTGTCATATGATTTAAGTAAATAAAAAACATAGCAAACTTTTTTATATATAAATGTTGCGCCGAACTGGATATCTGTGCTTCTGGTTTAAACGTTTCTTGTTTTTGTTTTAATATTTTTTATTTTTTCTTTGCAATTGAGGTAAAGCACACACTCTACATACAGCCTTCTAGATAAACTCTATAATAATTTAAAATATTTTTATTATCCTTGCGACATACATACAAATCTTCACGCCAAGTCCCTTTCGCGGTAGACAGAGAGTATCGAGTGATAGACCTGCCTGGCACCTCCACATTCATTACCCTTTTCATATAAACTTCTTCTGCTGCTTATAGGAGGCTGTTATAGGAGGGTGGAGATTCTTGACACCACCCTCCTATAACACCCGAGCGATCGTAGAATGCTAGATCTCCCCGGGTTCACATTTTCATTGTATTCATGTAACTGCTTTGTCAAATTTTCATCTGCAATTCTTCCCACATGACTGAACGAGCAGCGCATGCCTTTTCTCATTTTAACACCAACATTTTCTTTCAATCCTACTCTTTCTCGAATCTCACTTGCATTGTTCATATAGTGTTTATATTTATATAAGTAATATTTTTATGATCACTCATTATTTTAGCAATCCAACATTAACTCTTCCCGCTTATAGTTTTTAAAAATAAAATTGTCGATTTAAGATCGACAAAAACGTTTTGTATAATTCACAGCGTTAAAGATGGCCGAAATAGAAGTTTTGACTTTCGCTACGAACGAAATCGTGATGTTCCTTTATGACATGTATTTTAATTAGTAAGTGTACTTTGAAAACTGATGTCGGAACATTTTATAAAAAAAATATTCATAAACTACTGTTTGTGTTAAATGCTTGTTAGGGCCAGGGCGGGTTTCATCCATGTCCTTTATCTAAGTATATACCTACTATTATCGTTGTAACACCCATAATGCATATATACTTGCACTATGGTGGTATTTCCTTACTTTGAAGTTAGATCAATTATTTGCTGAAAAATGTTTGTGTTAACGATAACATTTGTACATTTTTATCTCTGTTCCTGAGAATAATATGAAACAAGTAACTTGCTATTAATATCCAGATTCTGTTACCAAAACCTAATTCTATGTTTATCTATTATGTACATATTATGAAATACTAAAACGGACTGTATGGACGAAAATAGGTTTAAAACATAATAAACATTTGCCGACCTACTTTGCTTTCTCGTTTTACTTTGTAACTCTGTTTGTATACTCGTGACGTTTGATTAATTGGCTGTAAAACAAACGGTTTTTTATATTCTAGGATATTTAGGGCCATTACGTTAGTGCTCTGCATTACTAGCGAAATAGTGACCGAGATATTCGCAAAGAATTTATTTAATAGAAAACTATCGCCTTGACCTAAAATCGAATATTGCACGAATTTTTGCCAGTGTTCTTTCCAAGCTCCTAAGAAGGAAATAGGCCAAATGTTTTCCTACTAAGTTGTTTTTTATGTGTTACTAGCAGCCCACCCCGGCTTCGCACGGTTATGAAATATACATATAAAATTTACTCTTCAATCACTTTATCTATTAAAAAAACCGCATCAAAATCCATTGCGTAGTTTTAAATATTTAAGCATAGAAAGGGACATAGGGACAGAGGAAGTGACTTTGTTTTATATTATGTAGTGAAGACAGCGAAAAATGACACGGCTTTTCTCATGATAAGGGTTATCCTGTCGTGATCATTCACCATAGATGTTACAGATGCGTTGCTGTCCTTAGCCCGAGATGTTAAAACAATTGATCTGCTGGCTATCCTACTCTCCGTACCGGGATATAAAACTGTTTGTAAGAAACGAGCATCGGTTGTTTAGTCACTAACACCGTAACCGAGAAGGATGTGGTGAAGTTTTTTCGACGACACCGCCAGATTTGTACAAACGACTAAACTAATCATGTCGCAAATTGTCAGTACACGCCATCGTTGTTTTCCGGTCTGATGGACAGAAAAGCTGTCAAAACTACCCAATACGCTTAACACCCAGCCTCGTGTTGGCAACGCATGTTCTACCCTCAGCAAATATAGTACGAGTTTATTGTTTTGAAATGAAATTGAACTATTAATAAAATTTCAAAGTAATGGAAAACGTGATTTTGTTAGATTTCAAAACGAAAGTCCAGTCACGTGGTCACGTGCAGGCTCAAGGGAGCTCTTGCTATAAATGGCAATGCTAACGAAATAAACACCCCCGCAAACCGATAGCACCTATTTTTAAAAGTTAGTTCTTTCATTTTGCCCGTGGTTTTGCCCGCACAATAAGGTTGGTAAAGTCTCCTGTTGAAATCCTTAACGCCGAAACAATATCGGAGTTGGAGCCCTTAGGCTTATATCCTATGGTTTCTACGTGAAAACGGAACGTACGATACAAACATACACAATTTGGAATTTATAATATTGGAAGGATATTAGTATGTTGTAGTTTTCTGTTTGCGTGCGATGTACTAAAATTGAAATGTGTTCACGCCCATATCCCCGAAGTACAAAATTTTTAGCGCCCCAAAGCTGACGGGTGAACAAAACTTTTGAAAATAAGTTTAAAAAAAGTATCTTGACGCCCATATTCCCGAAGAGATAGGCAGAGGCACCACCAGGGCACCCACCATTATTTGAAAACGCTACACACAATGTGATAGATGGCAAGATATCGTATGGAATAATTGAGGTAGAAGTCTAATTAAAGCTTTTTAATGCAATTTAGTTAAAAAGATGAATTATTATTGAGGAAGAGCGTAGGGTGCGTCGAGACCTGAAAATCCTTCAAGAAATGACAATTTACAATAGTATTATTTTTGATTTATTATTCGTATTGAACTTTTCTCAAACAATAAATCGCTTGACTAATATTATAAAGCGAGCATTATGCTAAATAATTCAGCAGCATTAAATATCCTGTTGAAGTAAGCTTACAAAAAACTGCAGAATTAGTGGTTTTTTTTTGGTTTTTTATCTAATCAATGAAAATAGCACTAAAAATCTTTTACTGTAATTAAAATTAACACTGTAGTATATTATTTAAGGACGTTCCCCGTAATAATTCGCTCGGTAATCACATTCAAGAAAGAAAATATCAAGAGTCCGTCTTATCTAATAACCCTTTAAATTCTATAAATATTGTAAATTATAGATGCAACAATCTGAATTGAGGTTTACGAACGTGCGTCAAATTTGTAACGGCATTCAATATACGACGCTACTATTATCGACGTATACAAGTTTGAGCAAATCTTACATCGCGGTATTAGATTCTTAGCCTTGTAATTAAATACAAATTTAGACCTTAAGCAGTTAACTTGGGCTGGGGTGTTCCTTCCATCTTAAATCTATGGTCCAGACAGATAGACGGATGGTCCAGAGTCAAGACCAATGTACAAAACCTCTTTTTATAACTGTGGACCGACTTTAACTCCTCATTCAAGCAAGAACTCACGGAGCGGTTTTTACCCGCGCCCGCGTCGGTCGCGGAATTGCGGTTTTGCTTCAAAACTCAAGTGACCGGTAATTTGTGCGGTCACACATTCGTCGCGGTTGAAACCATCGCCCGCAAACTTGTACGATTCTACGGGCGGGCGACCGCTGCCGCGGGAACCGCAAACAACCGCGGGCGCTGCGGGTGTAAAACGCTTCGTGAAATGTGCTCTTATTTTTTGCTTATAAATCTACATTCTACAGAACCTGTGGGCCCGCAACCACCGCCGCTCCGTGAGTTGTTAGATTAACAGGAGATCAATCGATACTCGTTGAAGTCTAGCGCGCTGTCTGTACGTCAGTATTTCGAACTTTGTAGCACCAACAGCCCAATGCCGTCAGAGCGCATACGCTCTTGTTCTGACATAACTCGGCCATACATTTCGCAACACGCTCTATTTATACGCAGCTCCTTCAAAATTAACTCTAAACACTCCTATATTTAAACCAGCATCAACAATAATAGCTTGGTGTCTTCAACCGATAATTGGGTTTTGAATTTCCTCGCGTTCACGTAACATTTTTGGCGCATATCAAATATGTATTCGGAGAAATATAACCTACTTAGATCTGGAAGACAGTTTATTGGGAGCATCCGAATCAAGGACGTTTGGTCTTTTCAAGAAAATGTGGGTAGATAGATATGATCTGGTGGCCTCATGACACAGATCAAAGGGATCTATAACAAAGGGTGTGGAATTGGAACTGGGGGCGCTGCACCGCAAACTCCGAAGGGTGCCGTAAATAACTCTTCCTGGTCGTATTGAGATGAAGTCGTAAATTTTTCATCGCGATTAACTTTGATTTGGTGTAATTGCGGTCCAGTTTTTCTTAAAATTAACTTTATATCTTGTTAAATAAAGATCACCCAGTGTTAGTCATTTTAACCGACTTCTAAAAGGAGGAAGTTATAGTTTGACTCCAATATATTTTCATCCAGATGTTTACATACAGATTGTTTACATTGCACTTCATCAGTTTGTCGTAGGAAGCAGATGTACTTGCGCAAGATCCTTAAGATCCTAGAATGAGATTATTAAATGAGCCATTAATATATTTGTCTACTAGCTGTCCCGGCGAACTTCGTTCCACCCGCTCCGTTTGTATGAGAAAATTTTAAATGTTGGTTTTCCTAGTTTCCTCGCAGTTTTTCCTTATTTCTCACCTTTTAAACCTTCCCTGGACTTCTGCAAATAATTCAAAACCAAAAGGAGCCAAATCAGTCCAGCCGTTCTCGAGTTTTAGCGAGACTAACGAACAGCAATTGATTTTTATATATATAGATTATTTTTATAGCAAGTATCGCTTATTTAAAGATAGATCTCTTTAAGAATTTTATGGTGAAAGTGTTAACCATTACCTGCTTGAAAACTTTTTTATATTTTTGTTTAAAGTTCACGTAAACGGTAGTAGTACTATAAAATATGCGCGTCTGCTTTTTGTTCGGCTTTTAAAAGCAAATGATTCAACCTATTACCCTAATTTTTGAACATTTGTTTCCCCGTGCTGGTGCCGGTTTCCATGGAAGAATATAGGCCACCTCCACCCATGCGCTCGTAAGGAGCGAGCGTTAAATTAATACTAAGTCGGTGATCACGACAAGGTAATTTTTCCCCGTGTTGGTCCGGGCTCCTTTGCAGAATAGACCATCTGCCTTCCTTGCCAACAGCTCGTAAAAGGCGAGCATAGGCTAACCGTCACTAACACCGTAACATCTGACTATGTGATAGAGTTTCGCAATGACTCGCCCGGATTGGTACCACTGCCTCACCAGGAATAGGTATTATAAGGATATTTTCTCAGCTAGATCAGGTACCACCGCCTTACCTCTTCCTGCCGACATAACGTCATGACGTGTTCCGGTTCGGAGGGTAAGGTAGCCGGTAAACTTACTTTTGCTCAAGGCCTGACATCCCGGCCTCTGGTTGGCAACGCACCATTACCACCTTCAATGTCTCTAGGCGGCGGAAATTTCTTATCATCAAGAAATCCGTCTGCTTGTTTGCCTTCCAATGTTATAAAAAAAAAACGTTTTGTGACAATTCGTCTGGCTTGATACCACCGTCTTATCTATTGCTATGATGTCAGTACTTGTCATTGTCGTATTTCGTTTTGCGAGGGTAGTGTAGTTTGACTTACTCTGGTGTCTAAATACTATACATAAATAACGTTATTGGTGCGTTGGCAACTTAAGTCTGGAGTGTTTGGTCTGTTTAGTAAAGAAATCGGCTACACGTGCGGAGCAAAGCGGAAGAGATATCAAGTAAAGTTTAATCGAAAAAAAAACTTTTATTATGACGATTAAATTTTTTTGTCCAAAGTATTAATGCGGAAGGTCTAACATTACTATCAGAATATGTAATATTACTGATGTACGAAAAAAGTACTCCCTACCTATTTGCCCATTTCGGTGTATAAAGATACCCACAATTTTGACGGCTACCTGCAAGAAAAAACTAAATTAAGAAAGTATTGCGTAGAACCGAGTACATCAGTAAAACAGCGCCGTGACGATATAAAAGGTTGTCAACTTAAGTGCAGGTTCCAATGTTAGTTTGGTATTGTATTGCAATCCATCTTAATTGCAAAAACCATATAGCGTGTGCGAGTAATAGCCGAGTGACAACTGGCAAATGGCAACCTGCTGCCATAGCTACCTGGGAGGATCACTGACCGAACATACCCAGACCTGGGAATGGCACCCCCTCCTGCTGTAATCTGGTGTTACAAATCTGTCATTTTATGTTTTCCAAGAACGTCAGAACGTTTATGATCGACGGATACAGTTGATTCTGGAAACCTATAAACCTATATATTTAATAACTCCTCACGCGGGCCATGAAACTGCACATCCTAGCACTTCCCATTTTGTGGTCAATTTACTATCATTTTTACTGTTGTTAGTGCTATTTGAAATATCCACTGTATTTTATGGCCAATCAAAAGTAGTAAGCTGTCAATAAAAATTATTAAGCTTGAAAAATGGTTGAGTTTTAAAGACTAGTCTTTTCTAATACATTACCAGCTGAACTAAGAAACATTGTTTATATACATACATATTTTCACGCCAAGTAAGGACTTTCTCATAAAAAAGGTACGAGGTTGGCAGACAGTATAAAAAATATAGAAACATTGTTTCGTCATATATGTTACCCTATATGAAATAGATTTTACAATCTATTCTCATACTTTATTATTTTACACCATATATAAGAAAAATTCATTGGAATAGGCCGTGCCGTTTGGGAGAAGTACGAACACAAATACCGTGATACAACATTTTATATGTTATCATATTTTTTTTATGTTATAGGAAGGCAAACAAGCAGACGGATTTCCTGGTGGTAAGAAATTTACGCCGCCTAGGTCTCCGTTAGGCCTCGAGCAAAAGTAAGTTTACCGGCTACCTTACCCTCCGAACCGGAACACGTCATGACGTTATGGCGGCAGGAATAGGTAAGGCGGTGGTACCAATCCGGGCGAGTCGCTGCGAAACTCTACCACCTAATCAGATGTCACAGTGTTAGTGATGATAGGCCTATGCTCGCCTTTTACGAGCTGCCTGGCAAGAAAGGCAGATGGTCTATTCTGCAAAGGAGCCCGGACCAACACGGGAAGAATTTTGTTAAAGTTAGAAATTGTATGCAATTCCTATTAAATGAGTGTACACTATATTTATTAAAAATTCATTAAAATAGGTCGGGCCGTTTGGGAGAAGTACGAAAACAAATACCGTGACACAACATTTTACATGTTATCGGAGCTTTGTCAAAGTTAGAAATTGTATTCAATTCCTGTTAAATGAGTGTACACTATATTTATTAAAAATTAATTTAAAAATAGGTCGTTCCGTTTCGGAGAAGTGCGACCACAAATACCGTGATACGACATTTTATATGTTATCGGAAATATGTGAAAATTTGAAATTGTATCCAACTCCTATGGAATGTATTAAATATTGGGCTTTCCTGAAAATGTGTTATCATAAAAAAAACCTGCAGGCTGCACCTATCCGCCCATAGAGTTGAGTTGGCCTAGTGTCTCCATTTTTTCAATGCCATGCCCATATTCTGTATTCACCACATTTTCTATTATGGTTTTGGTTTTTTTTTTTTAATTGCCTAAGTATTATAAGCCATTCCTAATTATTATTTTCCGGATCAGAACACTGTACCTAAGCCAAATACTGTCAACAAATAATAGAAATAGGTAAGGCAGTGGATCTTCAACTTTGATAGTTGCTGTTCAGCACTGTACCGCCAGTGGTCTTGTAATGATCGAATTAACCTATGGTCGCTTTCAATATCTATGGTTCAATATGATGGTCTACACAGCGGACCCTGACCAGCACAGGGATAAAACAATTAAAAAAAAGTGCCTTCACGCCATATCCAGAAGTAGGCAGAGGCACAACGAGGGCACCCACGACTAGCCGAAGACACTAAGACCCACAATGTGATAGGTGGCAAGCCTATCGCCAACCGGGCGCATTTCCAATCCCGACCAACATTTTTTTTAGTAGAAAATTGGAAAAATCCCATTTTCTTTTTGTTGGCCGCCCCGGGATTCGAACCCGAGACTTCATGCAGTCAAGTCCAACACCCGCTAAACCACAGAGACCAATATATCTCAAACTTGATTATCCTGTTCATCATCAGCCAAACGTTTAAAGATAAAGGACAATGGATCTATAAAAAGCATGTGAATCTTCCGTATTTACTCTGCACCGTGCCGAACGTCCGTTGATGATGTACACCATACCTACTGACTGTCGTCGTTTGATGGGGATCGTAAACCTCCTTCTGTATATTTGTGTTTTAATCTTGCCCGCGTGTCTTTTGTTTTAACTCAGCTTCGACGCAACCGACCGAAATTAAACTTGATGATAAGGGGAACACCTGATTCTAAATTTAGATTGAGATGGATTTATTGCATTCTGTTATGTTGTAATATAATAAATGCGAACAAAAGGGTGGCTTTTCTGATGGTAAACTGTGTACAACTGTCGTCCATAGAACCTGGTGAGTTAATATCTTATGGACAAGATGTCAGGCCACGTTTATAAATCTACCGGATAACCTCTCCACGATAAATAAATAATAGATATTCCTGAACAAGATACACAAATTAAATCTAACCCCAAAAAAAGCAAATAATATTATGTATGTGTTAAAGATGTTAGTCAACTATACTAATACATATAAATACTTAAATAGATACCAGAATAAATTTAATAAACACCCAGACCCGGAAATGCAGACATCTAAATGTTCACTACACAAATGCCTGCCCCCTTCGGAAATCGAACCCGAGCCTCGCGGTTGATCAGTGTAGTTAGGCGTGTATGCTAGCCACTCGACCAACGAGACGGTCGTGATGGAACAAAATAATGGCACACCGATGAGCACTGAATCTAGGGCAACCAAATAGAATTATATTTATCCTAATGTATCTTCACGTCCGTATATCCGAAAAGGTAGGCAGAGGTACAACTAAGACACATCCTATTAGCCGAAGGCACCTAGTTCCTCACTTTGATAGAGTGCAAATCTATCACATTTTATATAGGGATGCAGTCAAGCAGACGATTTCTGGTGGTGAGAATACACGTCACATTGTTAAAACAAACATAGACCACGTGAATAGTGTGCAGCCAATATGAGGTTGGGATGTGATGTCGTTAGCATGTGCTATGTGGCATGGCTACCCTACATTCCAAATTGGAATATTTAATAACACTCAAGCAAAGACAATGAGACCATCTAGTGTGATAGAATTCCGAAATCTAAATTTGAATGGTATCTTTCATTTTTTCACACCATTAAGTATCATCCAGACGGTTGTAATCACGCCTCCCACTGAGGCTTGTTGGAAACTGTGTTTGAAACAAATCCAAATTTAGATTAACCTAACTGCTCCCGCGAACTTCATTCCGCATTTCAATTTGTATGGGAAAAATGAAAACGTTGTTTTTCCTACTTTCCTCACAATCGAACAGGATAAAACGATATCCTTTTTGCGGTTCTAAGCTTTCCCAACAATTTTCAGACTAATCGGTTAAGCCGTTCTTGAGTTATAAATAGTGTAACTAACAACACTTTCTTTTATAAACTATATAGATCTACGTTCCACACGGATGCAAACCATTTGACCGCCTCGTTGGTCGAGTGGCTAGCGTACTCGCCTAACTACATCGACGAATCGCGAGGCTCGGGTTCGATTCCCGACGGCGGCAGGCAATTGTGCGATGAACATTTAGATGTCTGCATTTCCGGGTCTGGGTGTTTATAAAATTTATTCTGGTATCTATGTAATTATTTGTATGTAATAGTATCGTTGACTAACACCCATAACACAATCATGTAATTTGCGTACTTTGGGGTTAGATTCAATTCGTGTGACTTGTAAAAAAAAAGAAAAAGAAAAGAATGTTTACAACGAATGTTTTTATCCGTGTGGATTATTATTAGGATTTCTAGCAGTATGCATTAAAGAAAATAAAATATAAATATATTTAGATTAGACAAAATATTTACTACGATTTAGTGACTAAATTAACTGATCAGATTGACAATAAAAAAGAAATTAAAACAAAAAAAACTCTGAATTAATATTAACAATTATTTAAGCAAATCAAGAGCGTACAAATATTTATTTTCGTTGCAAAACACCATCAAGCCCAATAACTTATGTGATTGTAGAAGTAGGTAGTTTTAGTAAATACTAGCCGTCCCGGCAAACTTTGATGCAGTGTTAGTTAGTGTTAGTTTCCTCGCAGTTTTTTTTCCTTTTTCAACTTGACATCATAGCAGACGCAATATCATAAACAAAAATTCTTTATAGAAAAAAGTGAATGTTTCGTTTAATATGTGCTTCTATTACGGTGCATATAATTATCTTCATGTTCTGATTCCGTTTGACTGTTTTTTTATCATATCTCCAGTTAGATCTCTAATGTTTCACAACTTTTTAACTAATAACGATAAAATAAAATACGCTGTTTTGCGATCGTGATGTAACGAAATGTTACGGCTGGTACGCTCCGGCTAGTTGTCCCAAAGTGACGTCATCAATTTTTGCAACGATTTGTAAATCTTAAAACTCAATATATCTTAAAACTAAATATATCTTAATATATATTATATTGCTCGTGTTCGTGTTTTTGTCACTGAACTCCTTCAAGACGACTGAAGCGAGTTTTATGAATTTTTTTGCGTATTTTCAAGAGGATTCGAGAATGGTTTAGATTCACAATTTGATCCACTGGAAAATGGTTTTTAATTATTATTTTATTTGTAAGTAGTTGTTGATTTTGAAATGTTTCACATTGTATCCGGCAGACTGCGCTACTATAGCAACTACTATTACTATTAGCCTCAAGCGATACAAAGTTTGCTATAATATATTTAAACATACAACAAACATTTTCATTATTTATTTATTTATTTATTTATTTATATTTATTTCTTAATAAAAACACTGCCTGCAGCGAAAGCGACTTGTCGCGATGATATGTATGTGTACGTATGTTTAATATACATTCCCGACTCGCTGTATTTATATGTATGTGTATCAATCTTGTGTCCATACCGCAGTGCTCGTGGCTGTCGTGTTCCGAATTTTCTATTTAAAGTAGCCGTTTAAATGATGCGAGACGTTTTACATCCTAGTCTCAGGTTTGCAACGCACCATTACCGTCTTAAAGTAACGTCTGTTTCTTACCATCAGTATATACGCTTACTTATTTTCCTTCCAATTCTGAAAAGCTTAGAACTTTGAAAAGCTAAGTCGAAAGTTTTTAGTGACGTCACTTTGATCTAAGCTAGCAACAGCAGGCCTTGTTGTTTTGAACGTACATAATACCTACGTCAAAATTAATTATTTTAGTCTACCATAAAAAGGTAACAAACCATTCAATTTCACTTTTATTAGTGTCGTCTACAGGTAGGGCTTTGTACGTTTATAGACAATGTGGCAACCTACATTGTTTATGGATTTGTCTTTGACGCAACTCAATATTCTCTAGCGTACGTTTGACTTTTCTCGGAAATTTTGTGCCCTTTCGTGACATTTGAGATTCGGGATTCTACGCACCTTCTTCTACTTCATTTGAATATTCGTAACATAGTTTTCATAAAAGGCACCTCATAGGTTGAATTGTTAGCGCATTCGCTTAAAAACACCAATAGACAAGGTTTGGAGCTCTATCCCGGACAGGATTATTATAAGATAGCGGGTCTCCTGATATCACATTGTGGGATTTATGCCCGATTTCACCAATAGCCCCTATACTTTAGGGGACCTTTTAACGTTATTTACGGGACTGTTTCAATATAAAACCGTCTCCTAAAACACGTTAAAAGGTCCCCTAAATATAGGGGCTCTTGGTGAAATCGGCCATTAGTGTCCTCGGCTAGTCGTGGGTGCCCTGCATGTGCCTCTGCCTACCTCTTCGGGGATGTGGGCGTGACACTTTTATTTCTTAATAATTTTTGCCTGCAGACACAATATTTGTTACTGGTGTGTTATTATGGTGGTGTGATGTTGCTTAGAGACTGGATATACATATTATAAGTCGTTCGGCAACCTTCCAGAGTGAAACGCAACGGCGAGCACTGATGTTATACCGGTAAGTATTTGGCTGTGGTACCATTATACTACCTAGTACCAATCAGTCATTCCACCACCTAGTTGTTACTGGTTGGTGGAATAACTTAGTAACCTAGGCTACCAGATAAACCTGGCGATACAGTCGTCACATCCTGGCGCCTGTAAAAACTTAATATGCTACTGTAATCAATTTGAAGGAAATGAACATGTAATTTTGTTACAACTCCGAAATATTGTCTTCAACCTTGTTTCTTTAAATTTTGACGAGCTTGGACATACTGGCAATGGTAGGTTACACCAGCGGTTCCTAAAGTGGGTTCCGTAAAAGTTAATTATTTATGATTATTATAAGTGGGTTATTTTTATTATAAGTGGGTTTATTTTAACTCAGATTCAAACAATTCTACTTACACTATAGTAAAATATAAAGATACATTAATTATGTAAAAATTATGTAATACATTATGTAAAAATCTAGATATTGATCCATTTATAATCAATGTTCCTAAAGCAAGGCGATGCTACAGCAACAATTACTTTTTGCAGTGATATATTAATTTGAATTGTTTTTATATTTATTCCTACTCTGTTTTTTTTTTTTAGTTGTCTGTTAACCATTACATATTTGTTTCTTTTGGTATTTGATATGTTTCGTGTATCATGGTGGAGTGTTAACATTTATATATTAATGCTTAATATGTGTCTATAAGTGAGGACCTGTAATTGGCTTACTATTTTTTCTTTATGTTACCATTTAAATTGTATAATTTGCTGTTGGTCTTCCATGTGAAATAAATAAATAAATAAATTAAAATAGTTAAAATGTTACATACATATCTTCACGCCAAGTCCCTTACGGGGTAGGCAGAGAGTATCGAGTGCCAGACCTCACGATCCTGACAAACCTGTCTTGCTTCCTTCACATTCATTACCCTTTTCATACAAACACGCCGGTTTCGGAGACTCTTGACACCACCCTCGGATAATATCCGATTGATCTGATCGTGAAATGTCGGCCTTGGTCTTCCCGGGTACCTACATCCATCCACATTCGCATTGTATATCTGCTTTGTCAATCTTTCATCTGTCATTCTTTCCACATGCCCGAACCAGCGGAGCATGCCCTTTCGCATTTTAACACCAACACTTTCTTTCAATCCCACTCTTTCTCGGATCTCACTGTTACGAATGCGGTCAGCGAGCGTTACACCACAGATTTTCCGTAATGCTCTCATTTCGACCGCATTTATCCTACTTTCATGATCTTTCTGACATACCCAACTCTCGCTTCCATACAATAACGTTGGGATAAGCACAGAATTATGCAAAGCGAGTCTAGCTTTTTGACTAAATGTTTTCTCTTTAAATATATGTTTAAGTAAGGAATTGTTCCATAAATATGTCCACATGGATGATATAAATGCGACAATGTGTTTGTTCCTCTATCACGTCGCAACAAACAATCGTGGTGGAACAATTTTGGTTTTGCTTTTGGTTTAAGATTTAAGACAGTCAACAAGCACATCGATGTCATGGTGGTAAGAGACAACCTTTGTCTACAGACACCATGGATGCCATAGGTAAGTCGCAGTCCAGTAGCCAAGGCGTTTGGCCTAATGTATGTATATACGTTTTTTCACAAGAACTTTAATGCGCCAACCAAAAGAAACATGTAGTTTATTAACACTTTAATTCAAAATTAGTTTAATTTAAAAGCTCAATGTAATAATAGTTTTGCTCCTGAGTTAAATTATAGTTTTTGTGTTGCGTAATCATTTGACATCGTAAAGTCAAAGCTCTTGGATGTGTTTAGTAAAAGTTTGAGAACCGCTAGTTTACGCTACCTACATTCTACACCTCCTGTAGCAATATCAACTTGCTCAACAATCACATCAGCTTCACAAACTGCGATCATAACAATGTTTTATCTTTGGTTTGTTATGACTTACGCATATGCGAACATTGAAATTCAGTGAAATAAATAATCTTCTGTATTTAATCCAGATAACATAGCACGTAGACAGATTTTTTTAAAGGAGAAAAAATGAATTAGCAATAGGTTCACTTGATGGTGGTTGATCTCTGCTACCCACAAACAACTGCTATGCCAGGTATCTCAGTTCCGTGGCTGACCTTTTATGAAGTGCATTGATATAGTAGTAAAAGCTTCTGGATTCTGCAACCTAGGAATTCGGTAATAAATCGCAACAGCTTTAGTAAGATGTTAAAAGGTTTTCTAAACCTGGATCTTGTCTTCAGCAGCTTCGTTTAGTTCTAAACTCACCACTAAGCAATTCCCCTACCAACCTCGCGGTTATACAGGCAGAAACGAGGGAGTTCAGGATCTGCTCCGAAGCTCTCGTTCTTGTGTAGGTACTTCTCAGTCTCGGGAGTCAACCTTACAAGTTTAATGTATCTCGTATTACCCCTCCCATGAAGTCCAGCCATCTCAATTAAGGTAAACAGCACACTTATGGTTCTTGCTTGCCGATAATCCGAGTCTGAAGGTAATGCCCTTATGTTTCAACCTCTACAGGTCCATGCCTCTTAAATCTATGCGCGAATCCTGCTCCTTCTTATAATAATAATTAGTCCTACCGTCAGTCAAATCAGGCGTTTGTTTACTACCCAAATGCTATTAAAAGTGCTTTAATCTGCTAGTACGTTGATCTATCAGACACAATATAGGCCAATGATGAAATGTATCAATAAACATTTCCGCAATTTTTCTCGCGTCCAACCCAATTCACGAGAAGCGGCCATTACACGGTCGGACGATAGTGTTACACATGTTACGTGCGGTTAGATCAGATCAGAGACGTTACTGGGAAGAGTGGGTGTGAAGTGGGCCGCGACGGTTGTCGCGCGAGTCCCGACGCGGTTCCCGGCCTAGCTGATCGGTTCCGACTTGCATCGAGGTCATCGATGTACCGTCAATCGCAAAAGTCCTTATTTGAATCCTGCAACAACTTTTGCGTCTAAATGTACTTTGCAGACGCCAGTAATATGTATTTACAGCCGTGAGAAGTTCATAGAAAAATAAAGAATATTACTTACATACGTACATACGTAATTTGACGCCAAGTCCTTTAAGTGGTAGTCAGAGAGTAAGAGAGAGAAGTGTCACGACAATAATAATAATAAATAACAAATATAACCCCCAAGTAATCAAATTATGTGCTTATGTTATGGGTGTTAGTCAACAATTCTAATACATAGAAATAGACTTGAAAATGTAGATATCTAATCTAAATGTTCATCACACAAATGCCTGACTGAATCGAACCCGAGCCTCGCGGATGTTCAGTGTAGATAGACGTGTATGTTAGACCAACGAGTCGGGCAACGATCCTTACATCCTTTACATCCAATACTCTTTTTTCATACAATTTCGCCGGTTTCAAAGACTCTACAGTTGACACTTTAGCGGTTTGGTGAAATGACAATCTAGGTATGCACATTCGCATTCAAACAATCTGTTTAGTTCATACTTTTTGTATGGCATTTTTTTATTCATACTCGGGTTCGATATTTGTCTATACGTTAGAATGATTATGGTATTTATATGAGTTTAGTATAGTTGACTAACACCCGTAACATAAGCATATAATCTGGTTATTTTGGTGTTAGATATCTTTTGTTAATGTGCAAAAAAACTCTTTAATCTACAAGCCGACGAACGAAGTAGTCTAAATATATAGATTATGTCCCCATATACGTAATTTCACATTCCTATGCAAGAAAATATCTCTAAATACAATGTACTAATAGCATTTACTTTGTTCCAGGTAAGACAACAGATTTCATCTTCACATGGAGCCGGGCAAGTATTTTTAAATTACGAAACTGGTATTCGCCCCGAATAGAGTTATTGTCCTTCTGCATGTGACAGTGTTGTTATTTTTATGATTAATTCGAACCCATTACCTGTGCTCGAGGGCGTATGGAAATAGATCGTAATATATTTATAGAAACGTAGACGTCAGACGTCAGGGTGCTCTGCTGGTGATGTGTCCTCGCCGGCGAGCGTGATTCCGCATAACGTCAACAAGTGCTTTATTAATTACGGAGTATGTGTGTGCGTGGGACGGCTACTACTGTAGTAAATTTTGAGACGTCTCAATACGTGAAAACGACAGTGGCAACTCATTGAACGTATGTGACCAATCGAGTGCATGCTTCTGCACATTATAACGGACACCTGAAAATTGGTTCTTCCGTTCATGCGTGATGCTATGACCACACGAAATGACTCACCCTTCTCCCTGCCCGCCGACTTTGCGCATTACGAGCGCAGCACTCGATCATTATTTTGCAGTGATGTTATATTAAAACTGCGATATTTCCTAAAATGTTCATTTAAATCTAATGATGTGAAGGGCAATTTTGTTTTAAACTAAATACTTGTGATATATGATGTTTTCATTTGGAGAAGGATAAATGTCATGTTTATAAAAACACTTTAGCGAATAATGCATTATTTTAAAACAGATTTGGTTAGCATGAAAAATCACATACTTTTTTTACAAACTTTAAAGGGACACAATTCTTTCATACATAATTTTTGCGAAACGAATGAAATGGTTCAACCATTAACGCAGCGCACGTAGCGAAAGCTCTTAATAGGAAAGTAATTCACCAAATTTTTTTCACGTTCTTCATTAGTGCTCCTTCCTTTTCCTTTTTCTTCCTTTTCCTTTTTTAGTTCCTTTTGGCCTTAGCGTGATGATATATAGCCTGCACCCTTCCTCGATAAATGGTCTATCTAACATTGAGAGAACTTTTCGAATAGGACCAGTAGTTCCTGAGATTAGTGCGTTCAAGCAAACACACTTCGCAGCTTTAAAACATTACAATATAGATTGTTACAAATTATGTATGTTTATTCCATTCTTGAGAACTTATGTTATAAATATTTAAGGAATCAAACGTGGGATGATAAAACATCGGAATTTCTTGTTTTCATCAGTTTCGGTGAACTGAACTTTATGATGTCTTCAAAGAAAACGCATTATTTATTATAGATTACGTTAACGAAGCGGCATTCCTATTTTATTTAATAAATGTGAAGCAAAACGGATGAACCGATTTAAATGTTTTTTAGCGTAGCATCTCCAAGGTCTAACCTGCTAGACCTTGGAAAAGGCCATTGGCTTTTTTTTATTCTTATATCTCAATCAAACGGTCAAGCTACGTTAAGATATGTATAAGCGTCGACCGCATGTTTAAATTATTTTTCTATGCCTCGGGAACCCCTTAAGTAGGTAATATTATTTTTTATTTTCATCAACGAAAAAGGGGGATGTTACGACTTCAACGTGTCTATGTGTGGATGTCTGTTAGTGGCATGATAACTCCTAAACAAATGGACTGCTTTTGATGCTGATTTTCTGTTTAAAACCGAGTTGATCGAAATCGGTGGTCATTGAAAATTATTAACTTCAAACTTAAAAGCGGTAACCTTACGTCCTAGATAACCATCCCTAATCCCTTAATAACCAGGCCTGCTCCTCTCAATGTAGTTACCGTAGTACTATTTAAATTATGCGCTTCAGCTATATTCGTCAAGCTTCGGAAATTCGAATGTATTTTAAAGATATCTATATATAGTTGTTATGACATAATTATTATAATAGAGTTGGTATTAAATAATTCGCTCAAATTTAAATTAGGTCAGCCAATTTAAAAATAAAAGTATTAAGTGTTAACTAGGTGGTAGAGTTTCGCAGCGACTCACCCGGATTGGTACCACCGCCTTACCTATACCTGTCGTCATAATGTCATAACGTGTTCCGGCTTGGAAGGTAAGCCGGTAAACTTACTTTTGCTCGGGGCCTAACATCCCGGCCTCAGGTTGGCACACCATTACCACTTGAAAATTTCTTACCATCAGGAAATCCGTCTGCTTGTTTGCCATCCACTATCCTAAAAGAAAGTGTAAAGCCAAGTGCATAATTTAAATAGTAGTACTGTACGTTGGTATTTCATTATAACGTTATTTGCAGGCACAGTTTGTGCAACACCTAGAAAATCCACACCTATTACTCACGATAATTTAAGAGCTTGCCTATTTAACGCAGTAATAGTGTTAGAAGTGTAAAATATTGTATTTGTTTTGTTCGATATTTGTTCACTCTTATTTGCATACCACCCACACGTTGTGGGGTTTAGTTAGACTTACATCTCTTTCCCTGTATATTTTGTAAGCTGTTTTATTGTCACCGTATACTTTGACAATAACAAAATAACAAAGTACTATATTCTACTAGTAGTTGCCCGCGACTTCGCATACATGTTAAAATGACCTTATATGGATAGTGATCGCAAAGAAAGATTTTCCCGCATTAAAAAGTATCCTAAAATATGTGGACCCGGACAGTGATCTACTCGTACTACGTGAAATGTAATAATAATCCGTTCCGTAGTTTTGACAAAAGTGAGTAGACGAACCGAAAAAAAAATCCTTGTTTACGGTTCTATGTACACAATACGTAGCAATAAAATTTATTGTATACTAACTGAGTCAGCAAACTTCGTATCGCTTGACATTATTGCTTCAATAGTAGCGCAGTCTGTCGGACCCAATGTAAAACATTTCAAAATCAACGACTACTTACAATGAAAACTACTTACAAAAGAACAATGAAAACAACATTTTCCAGAGGATCAGATTGTAAATCTAAACCATTCTCGAATCCCCTTGAACACACACAAAAAAGTCATCAAAATCGCTCCAGTCGTCTAGGACGAGTTTAGTGACAAACACACGAACACAAGAATTATGTTTATTAAGAGTTATTGTACAGGTTTAGGTTTGTAACTGTCTTATAATAGACGTGATTAGATATCTTTTGTACACTTTTTAATAAAGTAACTGATTTTAATGTAAAAATAGTATATAATTTAAATTAATGTTTTAACATAAACTCGATCATTTAATTGAAATACTATATAACCTTCATACAGAATTAAATTCAGGAAAATCTTAAACCATGTACAATTTATATTGAACCGACTAATGACCAAAGAAAATCCATATACCTAGCTTACACTTTCCACTATATGTAGCTCAAAGTAAAGAGCGCAAATTATAAAGTGCAAAAAAGCAAATTACATATGTGCGAAACCAGAATGGTCGCTGATCTTGTATTTATATATTAATCAAAAGCTAATAATATGTCGTAATACATATT
>NJDD01001857.1:490027-500323 GCA_002245505.1 Calephelis nemesis
TAACCGCCCGACAAGCCTGCATATTGTGATATGGGTATTGGTCAACATTTAAGTATATTCGTACATGTAAATATATTCGAAATTCGAATTCGAAAAGGAAAAAATATATTACCTCTTCCATAACAGATTACAAAGTACTTATAATAGCAATATATAATTTCTTTCGAGGAACTTCACAGCTTTAAATGCCGCGTCTGCTAAAGCACATAATAAAACACAAAGTGTTTTGTTTCACGTTTATCCAATTTTATTAAAAACTAGCTGTTCCCGCGAACTTCGTTCTGGGCATTAAGTTTGTATGGGAAAAATTAAAATGTTATTTTTCCCAGTTTCCTCACAATCGAAGAGAATAAGGAGTATCCTATGTCCTTCTCCCGGTTCTAAGCTAACTCCCCACCAATTTTCAACTTAATCGGTTCAGCCGTCCTTGAGTTATGCATAGTGTAATTAAGACCTCTTTCTATTTTATGCAAGATATTTTTTCTTTAAAATTCAGCGAATGCATTTGAATTTTGAACGTATAATGGAATAAACAAATACATAATTTACCTCTCAACCCAATATTTTGACTCATCAGATCGTTTGACGTTAACCAAAGTTTATACGAGTAGGTATTGTAATTTCTACATTATTTAAAAGCAATTCAAATTTATCTTGCAAGTTTGTGGCTTCCGACTTTTATTAATGTAATAATATCCTTTGTAATTATGTTTTTGGTGTTATAGTGCTCTGCAGCAACTATCCCGGCTTACCTATTCCTTCTGGCAAAGCGTCAGCGCCCGCTATTGTCACGTTCCATGCTAGATGGTAGAGTGGCCGATAAATATGCACACATGGCCCAAAATTAGTTTAAATTAAAGGGTTGCTTTTTCGTTATGAAAAGGAAGTTTCTTTGTCCAATCAGTTAATTAAAAATAACACAACAAGAATCATCAAATCCGCATAATTCTGTTGGCAAATGCAAAGGTGTAGGCGTTGTACGTTATGTCAAATAAATCATTTTCGTATATTAATAAAGTTATCATGAAAACGGCACGGACACTTGCACTTATCAATTTTGATTAGTGATACGTCACGCCGCCCCGTCTGCAGATCTCCAAGATCTGACGTGACGCGCGACACCAATATATTTCCACTTAGGAGTCAGGGTTCTGATTATGTATCTCAGTTGCCAACTCAAACTGCAAAAGTGTACATCAAATGACGTCATTTGTGTTTGCTATCTCTATTGTATTTCTGTTGGTCACTGGAAATAGCGAATATGGCTATCTCTAGTGCAGCATTTTGGGTGAATTTTTAACATTTATTCAAGTATTTCTACGTACTACTATCGTCGACTAACACCCATAACTTAAGCCCATAATTTGCTTACTTTGGACTTAGATTCAATATGTATATTTTAATCAAGCTATCATTTGTGTTTGCTATCTCTACTGTATTTATGTTGGTCACTGGAGATAGCAAATATAAAACACGTCATTTGACAGCTATTTATTTGATGTACACTTTTCCATTTTGAGTTGGCAACTGAGATACATAATCAGCACCCTGGACGTGCGCGTTAGGGCGGGCGCGGCTTTCCCGCCTAACGAAAATGTAGCGGACTCACCACTCACAAAACAGCCGGCGAAGCGAATGCACGCCGACTCCTACGTGTGTGACTCTCCAACGTGTTGTAACTCGAAAGTTAAAACGTGAAATAAATGACATTAAAAGTGTAAAGATGACTTTGGACAGGGGTGAAAGTTTTAGTGCTAAGATCCAACCAGCCGCGTCCGTGTCCTGTTTGTCGCAGTGTCAGAACATTTTTGGGAAGCGACTCAAACGCTGGGGGTCCACTGGATCGTGGGTAAGTTTTATGGGAATAAAAATAATACGAGATACTATTAGTTATAAAATGTATTGCGAAAGTTTATTTTGTTAGGAATTCATAGGCTATACATATTCATAGTTTAGGTTTTAGCCCTGATGATGCTGTATAAGCGAAACCGGTAGGCTATTTATAAAATAATAAATTATAAGTGATACGTAAAACAGTACAAGTGTTTCTTTATTTAAAAAATATGAATTCATAGGCCTGTATTCGTTTTTAATTTGGATCCATGTTGGAGTTGTAGTTAGATTTTCTAATTCGACGTTTGGTTTAAGTGTGAAGTTGACATGTTTTCAAAAAATGTGATTTCTACTTCTATTTATCAAAATAATACAGTAATTTTTATGTCAGATTCTGTATAATATTTAATTCTTCTAAAGTTTAGTTAGTTCTAGCTAAAGAAGTTTGAACGTTTTGTTGAAGTTTACCTTTGACTTGTTTTCTAAAATGTGAATTCTACTTTTTTTTAATAATACAGTCATTTTACTGTCAGATTCGGCATAATATTTATAATTATGTTGATATACGAGTATCTGTCGTAGCACTGGTTAGTATATATTATTGTATTATTTTATTATATATATTGTATTATTTTATATATTATTGTATTAGTTTATTATATTATTGAAGAATGTAGGCTTTAAACTTTCGAAACGTTCTTATCATTAGAGTTCCTTTAAAATTTGTTGTCATCTGCTATCTCTACTTATTTTTTTTGGTTAAAGTATTTATGCACCCAACTGCACTGTTGATGTGGATGTTTACATGTGTCACTGTTGTGGAATTTATGTAATTGATATAGTCAAGTCTACAATTTGTTTAAGATTCGTTAAATTGCGATGGATATTTTTACTATAAGTATCTTGACGCAGCATCTCGAAGAAGTAGGCAGAAGTGCAACCTAGACACTCACAATTAACCAAATATACTTAAATCACATAGTGTAATTGATAGCTGTCAAAGCTTTCATCAAATACAATAAATATTTTTAAAATACTATGTTAATTTTAGGGTAAACGCGAGAGTTTAGTTTTTTTTTCAAATTTATTTCACTACGGTTGTTTTTATACTTAAAGAAATCCTGATGATGATATTATTTCCCCAAAAATAAATAAATTACCATGATAAAACAACATACATATGTTTGTATGTACGTTAAAACGATAGCATATACATTATTTAGGTTATGAATTTGATCAAAATCGATTTATTCTTCTTCTATTATATATAGTTTAATAAAAAAAATGAAGTATCATCGCAGATAAGTTTTTATGTGTTCCTACCAATGTTAAACAGTAGTGGCAAGATTATCAAAATTGTACTAGTTTTACCCATTTTTGTAGTTTTCTGAAATGTATGTGATGTATTACTTAACCTCTATACTTATATATGTAATATTAATCCATAACATGAATACTGCTGATCGTAATTTATACATATTGCTAAATATAACAATATTCCGCATTAAATATGCAGACTATTGTTTCTTTCCGAAATAACACGTGATATTGTTCAAGATTTTGTTACAAATATGATATCATTTAACAAAGTCATCATTTCTTATGTTTATGATAAACAATATACATAATACTTCAAATGAAGATTTTTAATAAAAATGAAAGAATTTATCACTAAGATCTTTAAAGAGTTCTTTAAACACCGTTTGCAAACCATATAATTTTCTATCGATGCATATTATATACCCAAACATTTTTCTGTAATATACTAATTATCATTAATTAATAGTCCTAATAAATGTATCTTTTGAAAACTAAGTTTTTAACGTGCTTTATAGGGATTTTGTTTTTTATTACGTGTAAATAAATACGATGGGGTAAAAACTTAAATACAAATAAATAAGCATAGCATAGCATAGTTTATTCTTGTGTAGGTTTTGGGTAGGTATATCATTTGTAATGTGTAGTCAAAAAACTAATTACAATGCGAATTGAAATCAAATTTTAAGCACATAAATATAGTACATACTTATGCGTACTGTTACAATTTGATACATAAGTATGTAATTATGTTAGATAAATTAAAAACAAAATAATCTAAAAACAATCAAACTAATATAAATTTTAAAATATAGATAGATACCTATCAATGTTTTTAACAAAGTATTCGTTTGATTGGATACTGTGGCAAATGCGTATGCTCGAGTTCGTTTGCTGGCTATGTTTCGCATACAAATACGAAAATTAACTTTTTTTTGCTATGGCTACATAGTACATTGTTCATCACTTTATCTTTAAATATAATATAATGGTATATAAAAAGATTGAGGATAATCCAGCATTGATATAACTGGTAAAAAACTTACTTCTAACTTCCTTTGATATTCTCTATTAGAGGCTCGCCCTGGCTTCGCACGGGTATAAAATGTACATACAAACCTCCCACTTGAAACACTTTATCTATTAAAAAAAACGCATCAAAATCCGTTGCGTGGTTTGAAATATTTAAGCATACTAGGTGGTAGAGTTTGGCAGCGACTCGCCCGGATTGGTACCACCGCCTTACCTATTCCTGCCGCCATAACGTCATGACGTGTTCCGGTTCGGAGGGTAAGGTCGCCGGTAAACTTACTTTTGCTCGAGGTCTAACATCCCGACCTCAGGTTGGCAACGCACTATTACCACCTTTGGTGTCTCTAGGCGGCTTGAATTTCTTACCAACAGGAAATCCGTCTACTTGTTTGCCTTCCTATAACATAAAAAAAATTACAAAGGGACAAGGGACAGAGAACGGGACTTTGTTTTAACTATGTAGTGATTAAAAATGATGATTGGTAATATAACTTATGACTTTAAATTACTATACCAAATTTTAATATAGATATGTCCAGAAAATGTATCTCGAAAATGTATCGCTTAACTTAAATACGACAGACGACATAAATATCTTATATCTATACTATCCTATCCTATTAATATTATAAATGCGAAAGTTTGTATGTATGGATGTATGGATGTTTGTTACGCAAAAACTACAAAGCCGATTACGATGAAATTTGGTATGTAGGTAGCTGAAGACCCAGAATAACATATAGGCTACTTTTTATCCCGGAGTTCCCGCGGGATTGGGACTTACGCGGGTGAAACCGCGGGGCGCAGCTAGTATACTAATATTATAAAGGGGAGATTTGATTTTTTGTTGTTTGTTTAAAACGAATAGGCTCCGAAACTACTAGACTGATTTCGAAAATTCTTTCACCTTTGGAATATTACATTATCCCTGAGTGACATAGGCTTTTTTTTCGATTAACAGCAGGGCTCTGATTTGAACCCCTATGGAGGCAGGCGCTTGTATGATAAGCATTTTGATGTCTGATATTCTGAATCTGGGTGAATTTATAACATTTATTCAAGTATCTTTATAAGTATTTCTACGTACTAGTATCGTTGACTACACGCATAACACAATCATATAATTTAAAAAAAAGTAAGCACTTTTGGGTTAGATTCAGTTTGCGTTACTTGTCCAGGGATATTTATATTTTTTCATTTAATATCTAATCCGTAATTGTTATTAATGTTAATTATTAATTAATCGTTTCCGTTATCCGTGGTAATTATAAGGCAAAAAACCTAATATACTATGCGAATGTTGACGGCTGTAGGTACCCGGGGAAACCTAGGTTGACATTCCACTATCAGATCGCTCAGGTATTATCCGATGTTGGTCTCAAGGGCTTTGTGTTTGTATGGAAAGAGTAATGAATGTGTAGGAAGCTAGACATGTCCTTAGTGTGTGTATGTATATGTAATTATTATATTACTATGAGGCATATCTATATATATAAAAATCAATTGCTGTTCGTTGGTCTCGCTAAAACTCAAGAACGGCTGAACCGATTTCGCTAATTTTGGTTTTGAATTATTTGTTAAAGTCCAGGGAAGGTTTAAAAGATACGAAAACAGGGAAAACTGCGAGGAAAATAGGAAAAACAACATTTTACTTTTTCCCATACAAACTGAACGAGTGGAACGAAGTTCGCCGGTACAGCTAGTATACAATAAATACCTTCGTAATAAAAATCTTATTTCAGATCAATTTGTAGAACGCCTCTTAAAATAGGTTCTCGCTAGATTACATTTCGTTTGGTGTAGTGCTGAAATCGTAAAAGTTAGGTTAGGGCAAATTGTGTGGGGTGGGCCACCCCCACCAGTGCACCCCCTGCGTGACAATCACGTGATGTGACGTCAGACGGCGTGATAAGCGGTGCCTAGCGTCGAGTGTATCAAGATTGAATTACAATTTGGCGTCGGGTGTCGTTGCGTCTTATTATTATATATCACAATGAGGTGACGTTATATATCCCTATTTATATAAAAATAAGAACATGTTTATTCACTTTTTAAATAACACTTGTACTTTTCCACAAAACGTTTCGTTTATCACGTTATCTTACACTTGAATTAACCGGTTTTACTTTTTACAGTCCCGATTATAAAGAGTTTTAAAGAACATATTTATAACACATTAGCAGACCCGACAGACGTTGTCTTAACTATGAAAGTTGATTTAAAATAACCTTTTTTTTTTGTAAGAACCTTCTACTACCTAAACTTAATTAAATATATAATTTAAATGACAATAAATGTAAGTAATATCACAATTAGATCAGCAATAGGCTTTTATTTGGGCAGCAAAATATTTTTAAATTCAAACTATCAAGTATATTTCAGATGTTTTCTCATCAAATTAGATATTTTATTTTGGTCGTGGAGACAAATGTATGTAACATTTAGTTTTTAGAATGTCAATATATTTTTTATAAATCTATTTCGTTTTTCTTAAGTGTAGGTATCTTTCTATTGAGAAACGAAACTTTAAATATAGTTACCAAAATCATTGTTTTGATCTCTGTCGTACAGAAAAATTTTAACCTAGTAACCATACAAATAGTTCTCAATTTATTTTTGTTTTTCAATATGTTTCTTAAATCTCTGAAGATTAACACGTTTATTCTCAAATTTAAAGTTTAATTTCTGTACTTTTTATTTTCTTCTTAGTACCTTTCCGTTCTAATCAACAAAGTATAAACCCACCTTGCTAACGCTCTGTGTTCTAATGCATATTCAGTGCAATAAATTCCATTTACATTGACGCTAGTGTTAATATTTTCTATTTATAAGCATTGAAAATTTATCACCTGTTTAGAGCTGGAGATATTTTGCATGTAAAAATAAAGAACGGGTTTGGAGAGGGTATTGCTCCTCGCCTCGGTGACCGGGTCTATGTCGGGACCTTGCTAACAGCGCTCGAACTGGTCCTGGCCGTTCTGCTACATAAATGCAATCGAGTTTCGATATTTTTTATTTTGGGGAGATATTATGATTTAGTAAGATAAACTAATAACCGTAAATATGTAAAATAATCATTATTTAAACATATTTTTACTGGAGAAATGGCATTTTCATTAAAAATAAATGTATGACAATATATTATTTGAATTAAACTACCTTAACTGACACTTAAATCTAAATTGTTATTAGTTTTTTCTTGTAAAACATTGTCCCATAGTAGTTTATTAGAATAGTCTAATAGTATATCACATTTATAAGGAACAATTTGTATTTTACGATTTCGTTATTTATAATTATTTTGTTTCGTATTCTTAAAGTTTTTGGAAATTGTGGAACTATATTTTGTAAAATGTCTACATTTAACGTATTCAGCACATTAATAAATTAATTACTTTATTGCATACAAAAAGCAATGATATACAAAGAAAAGGAGAGTTAAAAAAGCATAAAATGCGAGCTTATCTCTAACTACAGAAATTTCTTTCAGCTGACCTGAGAAATGAAGGCATTGTGTACAAAAGCGATTATAGCTATACTGAAAATAAATTAAACATAAAATGTTATACTTGAGTTTATCGATTGCCTTACCCCTAAAACCGCTATTAAGTAAAAACAGCAATCAGCAACCGAAACGCGATCGATTGTTAAATTAATTAAGCAGTCGTATATCTTACGTAATACAAATTAGCAATTACTATGCAAATATCACGAGATTTTACCGTTATTCAGCTATTGCATGTTAATACTAACCACGGCGGTTAGAAACTACCTCACGACTAAAAAACGAACATAGAACAAGTTGATATATTTTATTGTAAGCTCATGTAAATTCCTTGGAAATAGAATAATCCTGTTGCCAGACGGGTTTATGGTAAATGTGAGAGCGATTCAACAAAATTCGCAATACCCAATTACAATAATTGTTTCGTTTGGAGAGAATCTCCACAAAACGTTGAGCGTCTTCACATTATGTATCAGCTTTTTCTTTACGACTCAATGTTAACCGTGGAAGATCTATTGTAGTTTAGTTTTTATTTATTTGTTAACGCCATTGTTAAGCCATTAAATATGTAATAAAATAAGGGCTTTTTACGACTTAATTTACATTTTTACATGTCGTGCTTTACATATTTGGAAAATTTATCATAATTCGCTGTTCTGGCAAACTTCGTTCCACCCGTTCTGTTTTTATGGGAAAATGTTGTTTCCTCGCAACCAAAAAGAAAAAAAAAGTACCTTATGTCCATCTCCTGGTTCTAAGCTACCTCCCCATCAATTTTCAGCCAAATCTGTTCAACCATTTTTGGCTATGAATAGTGTAACTATCAGGTCTTTCTTTTACCAATAGATTGTGTTACAACTAAGTAAGTGTACGTAAACGAAAAAAAGATACACTGATTATTTGGATATAGTAAAACAGAAGTGACCTAAAAATACTTAGGTGACTTAGAAAAAACTTCAAATCAGCGCAGTAGATCCGGAGTTTGACGATTACAAACAAATCTTATGACTAGGGTTTTATTAACGTTTAATTAACATTTATATTTTAACCAAATTTATTCATAACAATCACATCATTTCGCACACTTTGATCTAAAACGAGGCAACTCTAAATCGAATACAGTGTTAACTCAAAAAACACGGTTTTTGAGTTGTCTCAGTTTAGATTTAGTTCTACGATATATTCGTCGCACCTGAGGCCCAAAATTTTTTAAGCAGTTAGTTTACCTTAAAAATCAACAAATTTCTTGGAAGTAAGAGTTGTTGATGTTATTTTCAAATGAAAAGCAGATATTTATACAAAACTAGACGGAACCAATAGACTGTAAAAGTTTAACTTACGGAGAAGTACAAAGCTCAATTCTCTTTGATGTGGGAGATTTACGCCGTTATCACCCACTAGCCAATAGTTTATCTTAGCTGGGATAGCTTTGAGAGATACTGCAGGAATGAAGATTATCAGACTAACATCTAAAAGTCAGATTAGAATGCTAAGTATTATCATAACTATGTAAGAGCAGCCCCTCGGATCGGGACGACAGCTTTACCAGTTCCAGTTTTTATAACTTCAGCATTCGCTGTTGTTGTGTTCCGTGCTAAATGGAAGGAAGCCAGGAAACATACGCACAAGGTTAAAATCACGGCTATTATTAGATAACGTTACACCAAGAACATCCATAGCATCTATAGGCAACGGTTGACTTTAACCATCTTCTGTGACCTGGTGTCACGTAGTCCGATACCACCACGTACCTAAATCGGGAGTTGAACCCGAGTGTTTGAATGGTATGACTAAACCAAGTCATAAGCACCGCTACCATCTACCCTGGTGAACCTGACGTGATGTACATGGCCTAGGGCCGCAAATATTTTATAACATAAAAAAATATTTTGTGTATGTCCTTAGAATGGTCTATAACTGCTTTCTTTGCCTCGTAAAGGATGAGATTCGACCATCACTACCAACGTGACTAAGACTAGGTGGTAGAATTCGGACTGGAATGATATCAACGGCATTTCCTGCCAATAAGAGTTCAATGTTTTCTACTATTGTCTTCCTGACTTAATGGTATCTGATGTTACATAAACACAAACCTCATCTTGAAAGTAGGTTACAAACTTCTAACATTATATCACGTCAATCCAGCTGTTGATCTTCCCTTCAGATGGCAACAGCTGTATGTAAACAACTGCCTACACACATATTATTATGCCAAGGTGTTTTTTCTCCTAAAATAATTATCAGTTTAAATATCTTCACGCTATTGTCTCTTCAAGGAGAGAGAGTACCCCAATCATTCACAATGATTTTTCAGATTTTATTGTAATTTTCAACTATTTTTTTATAACGTGGGTAGGGCAACGTTGTTTTATTAGAAACAACAAAATTAAATAAGCACATTATTTTATTGCTGCTCGACCCGGATATCGAATTCGGGACCTCATGAAGTCATGCCCAACACTGGACCGCTAGACCACAGATACCATGGTTTTTAAAGTTTTTACCTAGTGTGGGTCCTGGTCGTCTTTGTATGTTAGACCATCTCCCGCCCTACCAGGCAGCTCGTAAGACGCAAGCATTCCTATGGATACCAACAAGACGAGTGGCGG
>NJDD01001857.1:500329-518135 GCA_002245505.1 Calephelis nemesis
GCTGTGCAGGAACTTGCCCGGTTAGGGATCCACCGCCTACTTATTCCTGCCGCCATATTGACTCTGTCATGTTTCGTTTCAGACGGCAGGGTAGTCGGTAGTCTTGCACATTAGGCCTTACACCCCAACCACAAGACAGTGGCGCACCTATAACATCTATAGTATCTATAGGCTACAGTTGTCTCTTGCCATCAGGAAAACCGTGTGCTAATTCATTGTCTTATGTCGTATAAAAGTTAATTACTCCAATAACGGTTGGTCCGGGCTCCTTTGCAGAATAGACCACCTGCCTTCCCGCCAGGCAGCTCGTAAAAGGCGAGCATAGGCTTACCGTCACTACAACCGCGACTCGCCCGGATTGGTGTCACCGCCTTACCTATTCCTGCCGACATAACGTCAAGACGTGTTCCGGTTCGGAGGGTAAGTTAGCCGGTTAACTTACTTTTGCTCGAGGCCTAACATCTCGGCCTCAGGTTGGCAATGCACCATTACCACCTTTGGTGTCTCTAGGCGATGGGAATTTCTTACCATCAGGAAATCCGTCTGCTTGTTTGCCTTCCAATGTTATAAAAAAAAGTTAATAATTCGTCTCATATAAGCTGTTCGATTTGTCTGACTGAACGAGCTCGAAACCAGGTTACCTTGCATCGTAAAATATAGCTTATTAACGCTTAAGCTATAATCTCGACATCCGTATCCGTAAGCTTTAATAATCTCAAGATGAGTTTAACTTAAAATTAGACTTTAGTATTAATCTGATATATACTTGAGACATAAACACGTACAAAAAGCTCAGGTTTGGTAGTTGTCATGTTTCGATTTTGGAGAGTAAGAAAGCCGGTGTACTTACATTTTTTTTATGTTATGGGAAGGCAGACAAGCAGACGGATTCCCTGATGGTAAAAAAATTCGTAGAGACACCAAAGATGGTAATGGTGCGTTGCCTACCTGAGGTTAGGATGTTAGGCCTCGAGCAAAAGTAAGTTTACCGGCTACCTTACCCTCCGAACCGGAACACGTCATGACGTTATGACGGCAGGAATAGGTAAGGCGGTGGTACCAATCCGGGCGAGTCGCTGCGAAACTCTACCACCTAGTCAGATGTAACGGTGTTAGTGATGGTAAGCCTATGCTCGCCTTTTACGAGCTGCCTGGCAAGAAAGACAGATGGTCTATTCTGCAAAGGAGCCCGGACCAACACGGGGAAAATGATTATTTTAATCGTCTGCTTTCGTTTTCCTTTGTAATCCAGTACGATTTTTTTTTCTTTATAAGAAGCTCTACGGAGCATCTTCTTCAACATTACCATTATAGTTTCTCTTAATCTTCTAAGCTACAGTCTCCAAATATAAGTCCAGCAACTTTTACTTGATGTCTTTAAACTTAAGTTACATTAGTATCTTGAACTTAATACACTGTCACTTGATTTTGACACTAGCACAATGTGAATCTACGCAACACTATACTAGTTTATATGGCTTTGTCCTTTTCAGCCTTCTCGTTATATCTGTGATATCCAGGAGCTGGATTGTATATTATTGTATACAATGCCTGATTTTCACACATTTCCTGTATCATACGAAAAATGTATGTAGGTGCATAAAAATTGCAGTAAGATCATGCAATTTGATTTGCGTTTAATTATTACATTCTTTCTGCGGCCTCTTCGTACATAAAGTAATTGTATAATTGGGTAAATAATGAAACCTTGGATTGAGTAAATATGAGAAATCGTGGATAATCACAGAACTTTGTCTGAAGATAACGATGGATGTTGTAAAGGTATGCAAAAAAAACTATTTACTGTTATATTATTACTATTTATATTTGAAGTTTGTTTAAGATAACGTGTAGCCTTATTTTAAGTTCACATTTTTATCTCCAACTTCCATCTTTGTATTTAAATAGGTATGTCAATAAGTGTTGGATTCTTGCTCAGAAAAGTAAGATATTTTTTTAAGAGATGGCAAGAAAAACAAGCAGTTGGGTTTCCTGAAGAAGAATAGAATAGGTGGTAGCGATCAGGGTATGACTTTACTGTCTTTATATTATGTATGTATCTTTATATGTCATTTGTATGTAAATATCTATTATATAAAAATGAGTTGGTAAGCGCTTAACTTCCGAACGACAGAACCGATTTGGCTAATTCTTTTTTTGTTGTGTTAGTTATTGTTAGAAGCAGGTTCTTATGGAGAGAAAAATCGGAAAAAATACCGGGAAAATGGGCAAAACAATACTTTTTTTTCCCATACAAACCGAACGGGTGGAACGAAGTTTGCCGGGACAGCTAGTATTGTATGTATTATATGATTGTTATTTTGAATTAAATTATTATTAATATTTGCGTTTTAATATATTAACATATCACTGGAGTATTTGTAGTGGGTAGGCCGAAACAATAGTTTCGGCCACGCGTCGATACTTATCTCGAGAATACATTAAACAATATGGTCCAGGTGTCCTTTTGTTTGTGACGCGGGCGAAGTCAACGGTTGGAACAAGTCGTTACATATTCATTAGGAAAGGTAGGAGACATGCGGGCAGCGGTATGGGGGCACGTTTCGTATTTGAAATGTAGGGCTTAAGCTAATAAAGCTTTGCGAGAATCGCCTCTATGGTCTAGTGGTCCGGTTGTTGGAATTGACTTCATGAGGTCCCGGGTTCGATCCCTAGATCGGGTAAAAAAAGGAAATGTGTATTATAAATTTCCGAATAAAATCAACGCTGCCCGGGATTGGATATGATCCAAATTGGTGATAAGTTTGCCACTTTTGTTATGTTTGTTGTTTGTTTGACTTAGTGTTTTCGCCTAGCCGTGGGTGCTCTGATTGTACTTCTGCCTAGCTCTGCCTACCCCTATAGGGTAAGGGCGTAAAATAACTTCTTCGAACAAGAATTCTATTGTTAATCAGATTGTGGAACATAACGAAGGTAATCTTTTTACCAGTCTGTGTATGTATGTTTTTTAGCATCACTCTTGACTTCTTGAAGTAGCTATATATAAATAATCTTCTACTTGTATATGTATATATTAAACTTAAGAACATTTTCTGAAGACTTGCTTTTTCATTTTTTCCCATGTTTCCAAGATTTTTAGTTATACTAAATAAACTGTTTGCTCGCATAGGTGATATAATATTGAAATTTTAGTCTTTTTTGCAGTTTCCCTGCATTTAAATTATGGAATGGATGTTCCTCACAAATTGTAGAGGCTGGAATTATATTTAATACAGCTAATGGCAAATTGTACGGCAAATATATAATTTTAAACAATTATTTCATATTATTCAAATTGGTTACATGACTCACGCACGGGTTTATTTTTTGGTTGTATTTAAAGCGTTTATATAACTTGATCTTTCATTTACATTTTATTCAATGTGTTGTTTCTACATAGTATACATACATACATATCTTCACGCCAAGTCCCTTTTTGATTAGGCATAGAGTATCGATTGCCAGACCTCACGATCCTGACAAACCTGTCTGACTTCCTTCAAATTCTTTACCTTTTTAACACAAACACGCCGGTTTCGGAGACTCTTGACACCACCCTCGGATAATATCTGAGTGATCTGATCGTGGAATGTCGTGATGATCGTTTTTATTAATTATATTCTAAAAACAGTTTCGCTCCTGTGGTCTAGCGGTTCAGTTATTAGACTTGACTGCATAAGGTCTCGGGTTCGAATCCCGGGTCGGCCAACAAGAAGAAAATTGGGTTTTTCCAATTTTCTAATAAAAAAAATGTTGCTCGAGATTGGATATGTGCCCGATTGACGATAGGGTTGCCACCTGTCACATTGTGTCTTCGGCTAGTCGTAGGTGCCTTGGTTGTGCCTCTGCCTAGCACTTCGGGGATATGGGCGTGAAGATACTTGAAAAACAAGTAATATTGGTGTATTATCAAAAAGTACTCTAGACTTTTTTTGTCCCTTTATTTCTCAAAAAAAAAATGTTATGAAAAGCTAATTCTTGTTGCTAGGTAGGAAACCTTGTAACAAAAATTGGTACAAGTTTTAATGATAAAAAGTAGGTACCCTATTTACAATTAAACACTCATTCTGTAATTTAAAAGAAGTTAGTTGATTTTATGAGAAGTTGAAAAGTGGCTTTACTAGATAAATCTTCATTTACCATAAGTGTGTCAAACTGGTACAATTAGGGTTCCGCTTTGGTGTAGTTTTTATTTCCTTAAGTAAACAAGGTAATGTGGCCACTGTTTCACCGCGTTTGGGTAAAAAGGAAGTGATGGTTATGCTGCTGTCCACAAACTAAACGTATTTTAGATACTTGCTATCTTTTTCAAATAAAACAAAAACAAAAGAGATGGAACGTTTTAGACGTGTCAGATTAGTCCGAACATGTCAATAATTGTGATGTTTTTAATCAACGTTTTACGAGTGACAGATTAAACATGTGTAAAAATGTCGTGTACAAACTAATTTGATAGCACTAAAAGTGTTGTCTCTTTCTGTTACTTTCGTTGAAAGAAGACAGCGATAACTTAAAATTAGTTTAGTGGGTGCGCAACAAAATTACCACCAATGTCTTTTGGGCCGTATCACAGGCCGTATACCCTAAGAAGGTATAGCTACAACCAGCTATTAGACGAATGTATAACTTAGTCCCATAATGTGATAGGTGGGACGCCTATCGCTAACCTGCCACTTTAGATCTAACAAGAAAGTTCTTCTGTAAATTATATGTATACTAGTCGCTATCCTCACCCAGGGGCCTAATTCATGTACACAAACTGCAAGAGATTGACGCAACTGCATCTCAGAAATTGATTTTCTTACGATGCTATTTTTAGGTCAATTGCGTGGTAGGTATGTTATTGTAGATTTATTTAAATGCATATTTAAGAATTTCACATTCGCCCTATGTACATGTACTAATTATTACACGACTGGTTTATATAAAACTAGCTGACCCAGCAAACTTCGTATCGCTTGACATTAATGCTTCGACAGTAACGCAGTCTGTCGGATCCGATGTGAAACATTCCAAAATCAACAACGATTTATTATTAAAAAAATAATTAAAAAAACATTTAAAAAAAACATTTTCCAGGAGACCAAATTGTGAATCTAAACCATTTTCGAATTCCCTTGAACACGCACAAAAACTTTCATCAACATCGGTCCAGCAGTCTAGAAGGAGTTCAGTGACATACACACTCACAGGAGAATTATATATAAAGATTTATAAAGAAAAAAAAAATGTAATTCACAAAATTCGAAATTCAAAAAGTAATCATAATAGTAAAATAAGTGATCTTACATTAACAGTATTACAAGTAGCTTGCGGTTTTCTTGAAATAGCTAACTGCAGTTACCGAGGCGATGCATTACTCAACGGCATATTTAGCGCGGTTTACTACGCGTTTATCACGGCCCAGTTGTCGCATGTGTGTCGTAAGCCTTAGCAGTACGTGCCGCTTGACGGTCAAGACACTTCGCGTGATTTGTGTGGCTTCTATACATTGACTTGCATGTTATTACAGAGGATTTAGTTAAGGTTTGAGATATGTGGGCTAAGGTTCATGGGTAATGTTGCTTGTTTTAGATTTTGTTAGTTATCAGGTATAAATACAATAGATAACGTTGCTTATTTCTAGAATGGAATACATTAGAATATAGTTTACTGCACATACACCATATAGTAGGTAATTGTGATGCGTCTATATATGTACATAATTATAAAATCTACCATCAGATCGGAAAGCGGTCTCTTTAGAAGATTTAACTAAAGAAACTCAGTGGGCATGTCTTTTTCCCACTTTTTAAATATGGGTGCAAATTACATACTGAATAATATTATATATGAAAGATTATTATTAGGAGCAATCAATCCCAAACATTATTATATATCCCCGGACAAGTCAGACAAATTGAATCTAACCCTAAAGTAAGCAAATTATATGCTTGTGTTATGGGTGTTAGTCAACGATACTAATACATAGAAATACTTAAATAGATACCAGAATAAATTTAATAAACACCCAGACCCGGAAATGCAGACTCTACTATCAACTAGATGTTCTGCAACCTTTGTTACATAATTTAATACATTTTTAGTTCCAGTCCGGACGGTAGGGTAGACTTGCAAAATAAGTCTAACATCCTGACCACATGACAGCGACGCACCTAGGACATCTATGGTGTCTGTAGGCAGAGGTCGTGTCTTATCTTTATGAGAGCCTTGTGCTTATTCCCTGTCTGACCATGTAAAAAAAAATTAAAAAGGCTCTGAAAATTCTAAAATAAGCCTTACTAATTACTCGTAATTCTTCGTCCTTGTTGTCCCCTTTCAGGTTAAACATCTATAAAAATTTATATGATTTCCTAATTTAGACGTAAGTTAATCTAATTTAATCGGCTCTGTGGTCTAGCGGTCCGGGTGTAGGACTTGACTGCATGAGGTCCCGGGTTCGAATCCCGGGTCGGCCAACAAAAAGAAAATTGGATTTTTCCAATTTTATAATAATAAAAAAATGTTGGTCGGGATTGGAAATGTACTCGGTTGGCGATAGACTTGCCACCTATCACATTGTGGGACTTAGTATCTTCGGCTAGTCGTGGGTGCCCTGGTTGTGCCTCTGCCTACTTCTTCGGGGATATGGACGTGACGATACTTTTTTTTCTTAATCTAATTTAAAAATAAACATCTCATTACTTTATTGTTTTAGTTGTTTGAGAGTTATGAATTGTAAGAAAAAACCCAGCTCTACATAGTTAGCCTTTTTTAACTGCAATGTATATATAAATGATACAAAAATATCTCAGAATAATTAAAAAAACATAATGCAATCATTGTAATACAATTTTGAAAGTAAATACTTTACTTAAGTTATGAAAAGAATATGACTTGCTGAAATTTCGCCACAATTTTAATGTACACAGCTTAGTTTGATCTTTTCATGAGCGGTCAACGGCCTTTAATGCTATTCATAATAACTTTGAAACAGTATTTAAATCTATATTAAATTACCTTGAAGCTTTTAAAGTATTTCTACTTGCAGACTCATCGCATATTTTCTCTAAAAGAACGCCTATTTAAAGGTAAATGCCCCAAAACTCTTCATTTTTGCATGAAACCTATACTGTTGATCTGTGAAGAACGGAAACGCTAAATACTTCATTCGTTTTACTAATTATTGAGTTAATACCAGGGGCGTAGCTACAGCGAATCTATAATACGGGGGCCCCGGGATACATAGGCCCCAAAAGCGAATAATTGAGGCGCGTCGATACCGTGGTATCTATATAACTTTATACTCGTATTAAAGATACGGGCCCTCAGGACAGGCACCGAAAGTAAATAAAAAAAATGTGCTGACAGTTAGGCAGTGTTTTTCGGGAACAAATTAAGTGTTTGTCATAAATATGTGCCATAAGTTATACTATTGTCTATAAAGGTAGAAAATTTATAGAAAATCAAACCATCTGTAGCTGTGGATGGAACTTCAAAGTAACCATGAAAAATGTATGTTTGACTAGTTTTACTTGGTTATGAAAATTGTTTTACTTTTCCTTTTATTTGGCATCCCGTGTTGGGGGCCTTTATCAAAGTGTGTTATAATACGGGCCCCTCCACTTCCAGCTACGCGACTGGTTAATTCAAAATGTATAAAGTTAAATGTTTCGCTTATTATTCACCTGCCCACAACCCACCTTCGTAATATTCTAAATATTATAATACGAAGTAAACCTATTTGTAATATTTTGTTACTAGAATGGCATAAATAACGAAATTCTTTCCTAATAAGGTTGTGCCTTAACTAACTCGATGGATTTGTAATAAGTTAATGTTAAACGACGATACCTGTAAATAAAGCAAAGTTGATTCCTTTAAAACATATCTCGAGAACTACTGAACCGATTTTAGAAATCTTTGGTTTTTTGCATATGTTTTAGTCCGATATAGCAAAAAATTATTAAAACATTTAAAAAATCACATGGCACGGGACAAAAAGTACGAAGTGCGCCGGGACAGATACTATTTAAATAAAGTATGCATAAGTTGACCGCCTCGTTGGTCGAGTGGCTAACGTACACGCTTAACTACATCGACCAAATGCGAGGCTCGGGTTCGATTCCCGACGGGGGCAGGCATTTGTGTGATGAACATTTAGATGTCTGCATTTCCGGGTCTGGGTGTTTATTAAATATATTCTGGTATCTATTTAAGTATTTCTATGTATTAGAATCGTTGACTAACACCCATAACACAAGCATATAATTTGCTTACTTTGGGGTTAGATTCAATTCGTGTGATTTGTCCTGGGATATTTATTATTTATTATTTTATTTTTATAAGTTAAAGTGTCATAAAATAAAGCTGTGAGTCCATAATATAAAAGTATATCTTACATAATCATTTACTAATAGTTGGTAATTAGGAAGTAAAAGTAGTTGTAATACCTAATTGTATTCTACGAATTCTTTTGTATTTAGTTATATAAAGGTTTTTAAATATTTTTTTATACCAGCTCTTGTCTGTGACTTTGTTTTCTCTGAAATCTATCCCTATTTACATGTGCTTACGATTAGAAATAGTTTTTGACTACAATAAACCTATGGTATGGTGCCACCGCCTTACCTATTCCTACCGCCATAACATCATGACGTGTTTCGGTTTGGACGTTAAGGTAGCCGGTAAACTTACTTTTGCTCGAGGCCTACCATCCCGGCCTAAGTTTGGCAACGCACCGTTATCACTTTTGGTATCCATCATAAAATCCGTCTGCTTGTTTGCGTTCCAATATCAAAAAAAGGATGCCCTGTAATGATAGGGTACCTAAGTTTGTTAATAAATAAATATTGTAGGAAGTCTCGAATCGAACAGATATTGATTTGCGATGGGACAGTGGACGGTTGCGTGACCAAAGCACCAATGAATACAAACAATCATTAAACGGAGTTATGAAAGAGATCGTTTAGCAGACGGTTTCAAGTGTCGTGACATAACATAATGTAGGATGGCTGTGCAACATAAACTTAAGTCCAGTAGCTGTCTTTCCTTCATTTTATTATAAATCTCACTGTAATTGACTACTCTCTGTTGTTTATGAGCAGATCTTTCCAGTGGGAACCTTTTTAGTTGTAGGAGTAAGTTGTCTATGTCACTATCTAAAGCCTCTTTTTCCTCTCAAAAAAAAATTGCCGTATAATAGAAACCTTCAACCTATCATGGAATTTAAGTGCAGTAAAGTTGAAGAAGTTGTATTTTTATTTTATTTTTATGGTAAGTATTGGAAGGTAAGAAAGGTGGTAACGGTACGTTGCCAACCTGAGGCCGGAATATTGGGCCTCGAGCTAAGTAAGTGTACCAACTTAGTAAGTTCTCAACGGCTAGCACTGACGTTAAGGTGGGAGGAATAGGTAAGGCAGTGGTACCAATCCAGACGAGTCGCTGTAATATTTAGATAGTCAGATGTCGCGATGTTTGTGGCGGTAAGTCTATGCTCGCCTTTTACGAGCTGCCTGGCAGCAAGAAGGCAAATGGCGTATTTTGCAAAGGAGCCCGGAACAAAACGGGGTAAATCAATGCTGATGATAACATAGACAAAAAATATGCATTAATAAATATAGTTAACAGGAAACGACTGATCGGATCATGTTACAAAAACATATGGGACCACGTCGTATTCATATCGTCCTCATCGGTTTGTAATTGACCGAGTTCGACTTTCGAATAACTCAGATTTCGAAAATGTATCAATGATCAAAATTCTGGAGCATGTATTCTTTACTACGCTTATTATTTTATCAATTTTTTTTCCGGAATTTAGTTTTTAATATGACTATTGAACACAATTAAATGCTCAAAATAATCACCGCCACCGCCTTACCTATTCCTGCCACCATAACGTCATTACGTGGTCCGTATTTCGAGGATTCGGAGGGTAAGGTACCCGATAAACTTACTTTTGCTTGGGGCCTAACATCCCGGCCTCAGGTTGGCAACACACCATTACCACCTTTGGTATCTCTAGGCAGCGTGAATTTCTGACCATCAGGAAATCCGTTTGTTTGTTTGCCTTCCATTTTAATGAAAAAAAAATCATAAGTTGCTGCTTTCGGCGAGTAACAAACAACATACCTACTCGTACTATAACATAATTTAAAAATTTAAAATCACAACAAAAAGTTACCCCAAAATAATGACTATGTTGCCAGGCTAGACTTTTTAATTGTTGCAAAGAATCTTCAATGGCAGGTATCAAAGGTAGGCGTTCCAATACAATAATATTAACTGTGAACGATTCAAGGATGAATATCGATTGCATGAGGCAGAGGCGATTTGCAGGTGGGTCACGCGTCCACGCCGCCGGCATGGCGTCACATCCTCCACAGAATTGGCCACGATAATTAATAAAAGAATTGCGCCTGCGCAAGCCTATGTTCGGTAATCGGCGGCGAATCAATGCATTGTTGACGTTTTCGATAGGGCTGCCACATCGTTTATACAAAACTAGCGGCCCGCTCCGCCTTCGCACGGTCATGAAATATACATATAAAACCTTCCTTTTCAATCACTTTATTACAAAAAACGCATCAAAATCCGTGGCGTAGTTTTAAAGATTTAAGCATACAAAGGGCCAGAGGAAGCGGCTTTGTTTTGTACTATGTAGTGTTAATGTGTTACCTATTATATTGATAAAGCAATTAGCGGCTGTTCTTTTGTAATGTGTTAAAATAATAAACTATTAAATGAATTTTATTAATAAATGAATGAATTCGTTAAAAATGAAGTTATGTATTATTCAGTTCTTCAAGATGTAAATATTATAAAGTCCCTTCATAGACAAAGTAAGCTAATCCTTTCAAAGTGAATATTTTCGGCCGAAAACTTAAAAAAAACAATCGCTAACTAACTTATGCGGATTTTTCGCCGATTACATTATGATTTTAATAATTGAATGTTGTTGTGTTACAATTTCAAACATCTAGACGTTTAAAATTAAATTACACATGCTCTTCTGGCAGCCCTGGTTCTCGAGGGCGAATTGTCCAGTGACAAAAACTTGTTATCGTCATGAATGACAGGGTTGCTGGCGGAATGTGGTGAATCACGGGCTCTGACTAGTTGCTGTTTCGGTTCCTGGTACATAAACAATGTATTCGGTTGTTACTTTTATGGCTTAACGAGATACATATTCATTTTTTGGGCAAAAAGCTTCTAGTTTTTGATTTGTAAAAATTCCGTAAGATATGAGCAACGTTTCACGATATATTGTGATGATCTCTTAGTATGAATCCCAATTTTTTATGATAGAATCAAATTTCCAAGCTACATGAATTTGGCTAGCAAATTATAGATTTTAATTTTCCTTATACGAAACCAATTTTGAAATCACTATTTAATAGTAAAGGAATGATTAAATTCGCACCATGTACCTCCTGGATTTGCACCTCCAGTCTTTCTTTCAGCCTAAACGACGATACCACATTTGGTGTCACTAGGCGGCGTGAATTTCTTACCATCAGGAAATCAGTCTGCTTGTTTGCCTTCCAATATCATAAAGAAATACAGACATGAAAATTATATCACAATTGATAAAGTAAATTTTCAGTACGATAATACTTTTATCTGATACGTTCACGTGACGAGGCGCAAAGGTCTCATGTTTGAATGCCTTCACGCAGCAGCCTGACAGGGTCCCTATCGCAGCTGTCATCTTGAGCCCATTATGCACTGAGAATAGACATGTGACCCCAACACGAGCAGGCAAGGCCGCGAGACCCCACTACACCTTTCAAATGATATTGATGGATGTACTCGAGCTCGATTGTTTTTTGATTTTCAATAGCTATTCAATTTGTAATGTTTTACCGTCTTTGATTTATTTAATTATTACCTTAGTGTTTAGATACGATCTTTGGGCTATTGACTTGATGTTATGCAAGTTTTTTCTTGTTAAAGTTTAAGGACAAATTTTGAATAGTTTATTCCTAAATATAAGGTTCAATGCTGGTTAGACTTACAAATAAAAAAATATTAAAACACATTTAGTAATACTGGTTTTTTCTCAGTAAGATTGTTTTTATTTTATCTTATGATATGGAATAACAGAGAATGATGTATTGTAACTTTCATCCATTAGGTTCCTTTTGATTTGAAAACTCCTAACTCCAGTTAAGAAGAAGGTGTTCAAAGCAATATTGTTTCAATAATAAAATGTATTAACGCAAAAAAGACGAACAGTTATGTACAGTACTACTATTTGAATTATGCGCTTCGGCTTATTTTTTACTCTTTATACTTTAATTTTAATTTGGCAGACCTAATCTGAATTTAAACGAAATATTTAATTATATGTTATAACAACTCTCTGTAGATATCTTTAAAATACATTCGTATTTCCGAAGCTTGACGAATATAGCCGAAGTGTATAATTTTGATAGTACTGTACGTGCAATTGCGGTAATCAGATATTTTACGCTACACTTATAAAGCTTCTTGTGATCAGATCAAAACGTCAGGTTGGCAACAACCATTACTATATTCGGTGTAACAAACCATTACTATATTCGGTGTTTAGGTAAATCATATTTCTTATTCAGGAAATCCGCTTCTGTTTTTTTTCAATCCAACATGAATAAAATCCATTACATTTAATTTAATGTACTGATTGAACTGTAAATATAACCTCATTCAAAAGAAGTTTGATTTATAAAGTGCAGAGTACTTTACACAGAGATATGACAGCTGTTTTATGTCACAAAAATAAAAGCTTTCGCCGACATCCACTCCTCAGTGATTGGCTGGTACACAGAGACATGTAAAAATGATGAAAACGTCAAATGACGTCATCTTGCTTTAGTCGTGATTTATAGATCTGTGCATATTATACAGCTGTGCTCATTTTTTCAAATAATCGAAAATGTTTTCAAGACGAAATAAAAAATAAAAGGACGCTCGAAATTTACAAAAACTTTCAAAATCGAGGTAATTAGATTTTGGTTTTATTTTTCTCATTTTTTCATAATACATATTTCATAAAAATGGTACTGCGATTTTTTAGTAACACTGATATTTTAGTGCGATTCAAAATTTTTTTTAAGTTAAACCATTTTTGTTTATTGTTCTGTTTAGTATTTCAACCAATTAAGTAATATATATATATGTCTATGATTTCAACTTACATCACAAGCAGTTAGCTTATTATGAAGTTATATCAATTTGACATATTTCTAAATTAATTATAATTTAGAAATATGTATACCTCTTTATTGTTTAAAATCAAATAAATAGGAGAGGAGTATATAATTATAGAATATAAATCTTGCCTTAACCACGTAGTAATAAAAAGTGATTCGTGTATCTTGCTCAAGATGTTGATTATTTTACATACTGCTATGTTACAAGCTATGTGTAACGTACTTATATATGTGCACGGATGTCATTTGATATATACGCGGTATTCATATTAATATGGTATTATGATGCCTCATTGTTTGCCTTATTAGATTACTTGATAATAAACATTAAACACTGTCCCGAGTCTTATATTAAACGTTATTTTGTAGTATTAAAAATTACCTTAAAAATAAAAATAAAAAGAGATTTATTTAATACTTTAATTTTCTAAAAAAATACCCTGTAAGGAATTTGACGTGAAGATATGTATGTATGTACCTATCTATAGTAGGTATAATATTCCAATACGAAAGTTTATTTGTCAGTTACATTTACACGGTTTAATCACTGGACCAATTTTGATGAAGTTTTGTATGCAATAATAAAATACCTGATTTTAAACATAGGCTACAAATTTATTTTTTGAAAAATCAACCTACTAAGGACTATAGTATATAATAGGTATGGTTACATATTAATGAATGAATGGAATAAATATGATTCTGGCTACAAATGTAATACACCAGATGTAAATTCTTCCACGTTTTCTAGAACCAATTACATTGAAAAGCAACAGATATCTAATTTGTAACAAAAAGTGCTTAGTTAACAACTTTAAAACAAAGTTTTTGCTAGTTGCTATGTTATTTCAGTACTCCGGTCTTTTACTCCATCCAATCGCTTGGAGCCAGTCATGAAAAACGTTCAGAGAAATATTTAGAATGATATAAAACGAATTCAAGTTTATAACCTTATAAATAAAGTTATGCAACGCCTATGTTACGTCAAAAATACTTCTATTCATAAGTACAGAAAACGGATAAATATTTACGACGTCTATAAAAGTATATTAAACTTTTACATTTTATTTGTCTATCAATAAAGTTTAATTATTCGTTTGGATACGCTTAAGCTTTACAATTATTGTGTTTGAAAACCATTAGAATTGAAGAAAGTGGTACTGCAAACTCTAATATAATAGTTTTTTTTTTGTTACAAGACAGCGAACTCTTTCAATCACGTGTGCAAGTCTGCACGCACGGAACACAATAATGCGAGCACTGGCGCTTTAGATACGGGAATAACAGCTATTTCCTGCCTATACCAACCCAGTAAATGAACGAGTAAGACGCGCCATATACGTTCGAAATATTATTGTATGTAAAAAAAATACTGATGAAAGATTAACAAAGCAGATATACAATGCGAATGTGGATGGATGTAGGTACCCGGGGAGACCAAGGTTGACATTCCACGATCAGATCGCTCGGGTATTATCCGAGGGTAGTGTCAGCATCTCCGAAACCGGCGTATTTGTATGAATAGGGTAATGAATGTGTAGGAAGCCAGACAGGTTTGTCAGGATCGTGAAGTTTGGCACTCGATACACTCTTCCTACCACGTAAGGGACTTGGCGTGTATGTAACATAGTATTAAAAATCAAAACTGAATTTCAAATCCAGCTAATCCACAAAAATTTGTTGTACTATAGTTATTTTCCATTAGTAATTTATATATCTTTTTTTATAAAATAAGCAATTGATACCCCTGGACAAATAACACAAATTCAGCTTTTGTTAGGTCAGTTTGTGAAATTTGTCAAATAATATGCTTGAGTTATGGCTTATGGGTGTTAGTCAATGATATTATTAATACATAAAAATACTTCTTTGTCGCCTCTGTGGTCGAGCGGTCCGGGTGTTGGACTTGACTGCATGAGGTCTCGGGTCCGAATCCCGGGTCGGCCAACAAAAACAAGATTGGATTTTCCAATTTTCTAATAAAAAAGGAATGTTGGTCGGGATTGGAAACGTGCCCGGTTGGCGATAGGTTTGCCACGTATCACATTATGGGACTTATGGCCGATTTCACCAAGAGCCCCTATACTTTAGGGGACCTTTTAACGCTACTTACGGGACTGTTTCCATATAAAACAGTCCCCTAAAATACGTTAAAAGTCCCCTAAAATATAGGGGCTCTTGGTGAAATCGGGCATTAGTGTCTTCGGCTAGTCGTGGGTGCCCTGGTTGTACCTCTGCTACCTCTTCGGGAATAAGGGCGTGAAGATATTTTTTTTTAAATACTTAAATAGATACTGGAATAAAAATAATAAGCACCCTGACTCGGAAAATCAGACATTTATCACAAAAAAATTGTCACCGTAGAGATCGAACCCGAGTCTCGCGATTTCTCGGCGTAGTTAGGTGTGTACACTACAGCCTCGGCCAATGAGACGGCCAAAGTAATAAGCAAAGAAGCAAGACCACCTGATGGTGATCTTCATCGCCCAGGAAAAGCTGCAACACCACAGGTTTACGGCTGATTAGTGATTACGCAGACCTAGACCATCTAATGTACTCTATTCAGTTATAAAACTTATTTATTTATTAACTTCCTATGCAATGGATAACCTAATACAACTAGTAAGAGACCGGTTCACCATCAGGTTGAGGTTAGAAGGTACTTCATTTTGGTTCAGCAAATAGTTTGACAACAAATATACTAATTAAACTAGTTAATAGATCTTCACTTTCTTCCTTTTTTTCTTCTCAGTTCATATAAATGTTTTATAGTGTTAACCCTATCCTGCTGTCTATTAAAGATCGTTGTCTCAGCATTCAGTTTTAACCGGAATAGAAGTTCAGGATCCATATCCCTTGTGGTCACAAGTGGAAAGTGCTTATCAGAATGGAAGGCACGCGTCGACTTTCACTTTGCGAAACTGTAACAATGACTAATTGTCTATATCGTTTATTAATTAACATAATTTCCTACTCATATCTTTTTGCAACATGAGCAGATGGATTTCCTGATAAGAAATGCACATCGCCAGTAGATACCAAAGATGGTAATGGTGATTTTACGTAAGTTAACCGGCTGTTTAACCCACCAAACAATGACAAACGCTGATGTTAAGGTGACAGAAACAGGTAAAGCAGTGGTATTAACCACATGACTCGTAGCAGAAGTCTACCATCAATTTTGATACAATACACGTAACGTTGAGAAGCATGGGAAAAAGCGTTACGTTTCTGTACGTCGTGAAGTCCGTTATATATATGTTGATCGTTACAAATATTTGAACCCGATAAATCTAGAACGATCGACTTCTTGCGGTAAAAGATAAGAACATTATCTAATCTCAATCAGATTCAAAATCCAGTCTGTTCTCTGGAACTGTCTGAGATTCTACCGGCAGGCTTTGAGATTGTTAATGATTGTATCTATATATCTATAACCAGTAACAGTTAGTGGCATACCTGTCAGATGGGAACATATTCAACGCTACAATATACAAGATAATGAATTCGATATGTGACATGTCATAAATTGACATTTATGTTTAAATACTAAAAACCGCTAAAGATTTTGTCAAGATTTATTTCTTTAATAATTTAGTTAAGTCCTATTTATTGTGAATACTATAATAATATGTTTAAATAATTTAGATTTTTCCTTAATAATTATGTACATGTTTTAAAGTCCATCATATTAAATATGATGGACAAATTTTGTCAGTTACAAACACTTAATACACTTATAATTAAGTCTTTCTTTTCTTTCGTCTATTTATAATATTGCGATCTCTCACCTAGGTATTTCGTTACAACTGTATTACTTTTGACTATTTTGTAGATGTCGCTACTTAACACTAGATGGCGCTAGTAGGATAAAATAAAATATTTTGATTTCGATTCTTCTCTGATAGTCCAAAATTTGACTTGCAGAAAATCTGATAATATTAAGGTTCACCTGTTGTGCAAGCTTTGTACATTAATTTATAAATATGAAAGATTACCTAGTAAAAAGTACCTACAGTCTGACTAGTCTTAAAGCCGGACAGAAAAGGATTAAGTATCCTCATTGTAAAAATCCCCGAATATCAGAATGTTAGTTTTAAATGAAAACAACCATTTCGTTTGGCAATTCGTTGAAGAATTTTTGAAATTGACGAAGAAAGAAAAATTTAAATATTACATCAATATTTTTACCAGTTTAAAGGTATAATCAAAATACCAAACTTTTTTTAGTATTGCACATGCAAATATGTGAAACATTGCGTGCGGTAAACCAGTCGGTGTCGACATTCATGTAGATTAGATCGTCACAGTGCTTTGTTTGTTGCTTAATTGTGGTACACTTGTGTAAAACTTCCTATGATTTAATTATTGTGATACCATAATCATAAAAATAATGAATGAAGTAATATTTTTATTTTTTATCTGACTTTCGAATGCTAATTTACAATGAATCAACAATGAATCGCCTGTGTGGTCTAGTGGTTCAGTTGTTGGACTTGACTGCACGAGGTCCTGGGTTCGAATCCCGGGTTGGGCAACAAAAGAAAAATTGTGTTTTTCCAATTTTCTAATAAAAAAAATGTTGTTCGGGATTGGAAATGCGCCCGGTTGGCGATAGGCTTGCCACCTAT
>NJDD01001857.1:518142-551842 GCA_002245505.1 Calephelis nemesis
AGCCTCGGGTGTTCGGCTAGTCGTGGGTGCCCTGGTTGTGCCTCTGCCTACTTCTCTGGGGATATGGGCGTCAAGATACTTACTTAATGAACAAATATTTGAAAAATATATCCAAATAGGTTTTTTTTATTGATTCGGAATCGTCCCAGCTACCTCTATCGATCGTTTAGTCTGAGATATCTTCAGTAAACTACAGGCTTCAATAAATTAATATTTTTTAACTTTAACTTACTAAACTGCGATAAGTCTTAGCAATGTTTTTTGTTTTATTAGGTTATGTTTTGTCTATGTTATTATGTTAGGTCTATTGTGCAAGTCTACCGGCTACCCTACCCTCCGGACCGGAATACGACGATGTCGGTATGGTAGTAGGAATAGGTAAGGCGGTGGATCCCTACCCGGGCAAGTGCTACACAGAACTCTACCACCAGTGGTAAAGTGGTATATAATTATGTATATAACTTATGAACCGATTTCGATGCGAATTTTTCGTTTGAAAGCTGACGTGATGGAGATGTTTCTTAACTAAATCACATGTAGGTTTTTTCGAGGGTTTGTTGATTTTTTTTTATTTTAGAGTAATTATTTATACATATATAATAATTATAAAAGGCGAGCTTATGTATCTAAAAGATTTCTTCTAGCACATCTAACGAAGAGTTTAAGGAAATGTTGAATATTGATCTACGATTACATAAAGTATAGTGTTGTAGTGTATAAGTATAGTATTTACTGTATTAAAAGCCTAGTCACGTCCCACTGTGGTAATGCTAGTGTCGAGTACTCCCGTGGCCCGCTTCCGACACATCTGACCATTAGCAATTCCAACATAACAATCTGTCAGTCCTGAGTTCCCAGAACGGATGCCGACAATCCTTCCTTCGCCGGTATCCGTCACACGTTAATCTCTTCATTAGTTTAACATACGCGAATAACTCCTAACAGCTTACGCATACCAGCTCAAGTTGCCAGCATTCTGGAAGCTTAACGCTGAATTTACATTTTTTTTTAATCACACTTACGATGAACTACCTACAGTAGTACAGTACTACTATTTAAATTATGCGCTTCAGCTTTACACTTTTAACTCTTTTTAACTTTATACTTTTATTTTTAAATTGACTGACCTAATCTAAATTTAAGCGAAATGATTAATTATGTGTAATAACTACTCTTTATAGATATCTTTCCGATTTCCGAAGCTTGACGAATATAGCCGATGCGCATAATTTAAATAGTTCTACTGTACTACTATTCTGAAAATTATTACTTGAAAATAGGAAAGTGTTTAGACAATTTATTGATCAAGTGGAAGTTTTGTTGTGCATTCAAAATTATTCAGATTGTGTTTATAATATTTTCTTTTATATATCGCCGCTCAAATCAATTTTTATAACTCTTAGGGCCACTTGTACGTTTCTGGGTTAAGTATTTAACACCGAGTTAGCGCCTAACTAGGGTTAAATCGCCTTATATTTGACAGTTTAAATCTATGTTAAATGTAACCCGAAAATGTGCAAGTGGCCCTTAGAGGATCAAGATTTACTTATTTTTAAAAAAGCTTTTGTTATATTACAACTAGCTGCCTCGTCGAACTTCGTGACACTCATTCTGTTTGTATGGAAAAACTTAATATTATGTTGTTTCTTCGCAGTTTTTCCTTTTTTCTTATCTTTTGAACCTTCCCTGGACTTTCACAAATAATTCAAAACCAAAATTATTTTTCTATTCTCGAGTTTAAACGAGACTGACGAACATCAGTTGATTTTTTTATGTATAAAGATTAATATTGATCAGTGATAGTTAATAGACAGCTACAGTTATTTATAGATATTATATTTATATTCTTATTCAAAGAGAAGATGATTCATGAATGTACTACTTGTCTATAATTATAAAACTCGTGTCATCTTATGACTTGATTTTTCCAAATATTTTCGTAGTGGAGCTTCTCCGCTTGACTTTCCTACACCACATACAAAACATAAAGAAAGTTCCATAACTTCTTTTCGTAAAAAGACAAACAATTTTTTTCCTCGATATGTGTGGAGATAAAATATATCAGGGTATAATATATACGAGTATAAGGGTAAAGTGATTAAAATAGTTTATTTATGAAACAAGTTTCGTTACGTTGACTTTTATGACCTCGTAAATGTGTCAATACGGCAGGACAATAATGCAATAGACTTAATGTCAGTTCAAACAATTGGCAGTATCGAATCAAACCCTAAGCGAATACAAATGATAAATGTGCTTACCGTTTGACCGCAACAATGGTTGTAAATGTGGGCAATAAACAGTAAGCACAGAGCACAGCCAACACTGGAACATTCAATTAGATCGCACTCCAACAACGCGAAGCTTAATAATCAACAGATGTAAAGCTGAGAACATACTCGAGGGAAATCGGATGTAATAGCGGAATCGGATTTAGGTATCGTTCTTATTGTGGTTTTTAAATTTTGAATTTCTAAAATTAGCTCTTGATTATTAAATTTGTAAAATTGCTTTATTACCTTTCTTAGTAACTTTACGGTTTTTTTGACATTATTGTATCATTTTCATAGTCCTGAACTTTTGATACCTTTTTTACACAAACTGAATGTAACCCTAATGTTAGCAAAAAAAATGCTTGTGTTACGGGTGTAAGTCAACGATACGAATACATAGAAATACTGAAATAGATACCTGAATAAATTTAATAAACACCCAGACCCGGAAATGCAGACATCTAAACGTTCATAACACAAATGCCTGCACTCGTCGGGATTCGAAATAGAGCCTCGCGGTTGAACGGTGTAGCTAGGTGTGTGTGCGCTAGCCACTCGACCAACAAGGCGGTCAAAACTTTCACGCACAATATTCGATTTCTTATTGTGTTACATACTTTAATATAATATAAATAAAATAATAATCTTTCGCCTTAATGATTTTTCACCTCAAAAACATACAAATGTGATTAATTTAATATTTTATTGCTTATTTTTAAAATACACTGCTAAAGTATGTATACATGCCTAATTTAAGCTCCATAATGAAACTTTAATAAACATTAAGTGAATGGTATTGATCGCACGTTTGCACTCGAAGATTTTTTGGGTACAGTGTGTGCGCAGCTTAACCCGACCACATGGCCGCAGAACTATCGAGCGCACGCAGACCGAGTGTCTGCCTTCTGCGAAATATGTATGCACTTTATTATACACATGTCGATGACTCTATAAGGAAGCACTCGTCAGAGAGAAACTAACTTGTGAACATAATTATGTCTATAATTTATCAGTTTTTCAAGTAATTTAAAGAGCTATTGACAAGCATCATTAAGTAAAATCGTTGCATTACAAAGTACGTAAGTAAGTAAGTTCTTTAGGACTAACTGACTCGCAGATTTTTTTTATGATATTGGAAAGGCAAACAAGCAGACGGATTTCTTGACGGTGAGAAATTCTCGCCGCCTAGACACCAAAGGTGGTAATGGTGCGTTGCCAACCTGGGGCCGGGAAATTAGGAATGAGCAGAAGTAAGTTTACCGACTACCTTACCTTCCTTCCGAAACGGACCATGACAACGGCAAGCACTGACGTTAAGGCGGCAGGAATAGATAAGGCGGTGGCACGAATCCGAACGAGTCGCTGCGAGACTCTACCACCTAGTAAACACTTTGTTACAGTTTTTTAATTACATAGGTAGTTAAAGTAATAAGATGCTTTTGAAAATGGTTGATTCAAATGTGACGTAGTATATTCTAGTTTTGATCCTTTCTGCGTTCAATGCATGATTTAGTTAGAAATAGTCAAATCGTGTAACATTTAGTCTGCTCATGACTAAAATCAGTTAATTGCCTCCTATTAATTGACGTAACAAAGGATTTCATTTTAGTTTGAGTGCCAACTAGGAACTAGTTTTCTATAATTATTTACACAAAGCAATTACAACGAGCGACTTTAAAAATCCACATGAAAATTAGCACTTCTTTCAAGTGATCTACTTTTTCGAAGTTTTGGTTGATTATGTAGACGTTACTTTACAGGACATGTTTTATGGCCTTGAGACCGGGACATCTAAATGCAGGCATTGCGTTCGCGTTAAAATCAAATTTTATGTCTTGTGTTACTTTAAGCTATTCACACTACAGCGGTGCTATTTTCCTTCGTGAGGTCTAGCACTCGATATTCTCTGCCTACTCCGTAAGGGACTTGGCGTGAAGATATGCATGTTAATGATACGTATTAGTATCGTCGCCTAACACCCATAACACAAGCATATAATTTGCTTACTTTGGGGTTAGATTCAGTTTGTGTAACTTGTCCAGGGGTACTTTTTTATTATTTATGTATTTCCTTCGGATTTTTATGTTGATCATAGTCATATAGACAATCCGCTTTGCAACTATTCCTAGCTATTGATCTTTAACACCTTCAGCATCATAAGTTATGTATAATTAGAATTTGAACTTGCATACTAAGGACCGTTACTAACCTTCTGATTACTCAGCTGTTTGAATTCTGTAGGCATATTTGTTTATTTGGCTGAATCCAACTTCGTATAAAACAATAAACGAAGGTTATGAGTGTACGATGAAGACGCAGATACGTGAGTGAACTCACGTATCTCCTTGGGTAAAAGATACATACGTATGTATAATATTTATTTACTTAAGTAAGATAAGAAGAGCAATACGTAAGAGTAAGAAAACTTACAAGACAGCAAAGCGGGCAAGTTTTTGCAGGAGGTTTGTGTAGGATTCCGAGTATTTATTTGTTGCCTCTTGTAACACCATTGTAAAACCTATAATAAACAATGGAGGTAAGACTCTTTGCTATGACGTGTATTCCTGGTGGTAAGAAATACACGTCCCCTATATGACTGTGGTATCATTGGAGGGCAGTTTCCACAATTGGTTTCTTTAGGTTGAAAAAATTTTTATGCCTCCATATGGCTAGTGCTTGCCATTTTCGTTTTTTACCTTACATGAAACATTTAATGTTTTCTAACTTTTTTATTAATTGTAACTGGTGAAAATTAGCTTTGTCTTATTTTTTGAGATTCACCTACTTGATTGTTTTCATATAGCATAAAAAATAGAAAAAAATCAGTAATATCTATGGTAGCGCATATCCCACGATCGGCTGTCTATGCGCATACGCACGTTGCAATGCGCTTCCATCCGCTGCCGGGGTGAACAACCTCGCCAGCTCTAAACTGACAGACTGTTTGGTGCGCCACATATAACTTACCGTTTTATTACTTACGTATTTTACTATTGTAATTTATAATTTCCTAATCATAAATTTTATACCTTCATTTTAATTTTAAGATTTTTTTTAAGGTTTTCTCATCATTGTTGTTTGTTATTTATCGATGTCCTTTTCTTTAGTCCTGATTGGATCTCCTTTTTTATCACCAGCTGTTTAGAACATTTTTTTATTACTGATTTGTCATAATTATCCTCATCTAAACTGATCGCAAAAGTGGTCGAATTTGGAATTACCAAGCAAGAAGGTAATTTCTCTTTCATTAAAGTTGCTATGTCTAGAAATCTTTTTCTGCTCTGGAAAAAAGCAGAGAATTCCAGTTCTTTGTAGTTCTAATAATAAAAGAAGTACATCTTTTTGTTTGTGTTACGTAATTCGCAAAAGTGTAAATTAATGTTATTTAAAAAGGCTTAACATGAAAAACGTTATCAAAACAGTAGGCTTACTCTTGAATCACGATATCATACGAATTGGAAATTGGAATCGGACATGTCATTTTAGGTACTTTTGAACACAATATTAACGGATCATTAGCTTATAGTTCCAAAATGATAGGTATATACTATTCTAAGTTTTAGTTTACCTCAAACCTAGATTCAAGAATAACGTCTGACAGCTAGATATTTCGCAGCTAAACTAATATAGCTAACTTCCAACAAATTTGTTTAGATATCGAAGTAAGCTGTTTTGATTATATACACTTTGTTGAGAGTCAGGATCGGACTTGACTTACGAGTAGTCGATAGCTGTTCCTGCTATATACTAGTTCAGGAATAGTTTCGATTTGTGACCGGTCGCGCTGGATGCTAATAAACGTACTTGTTTCATTACAATATTCATTTATTAGGCTGGGTACAGACAAACTAACAAAAGCCAAATAATGTTTTTCGTTCGTTTTCGTTTGCTTCGTCTCCGTTAGCGAAAAGCTAAACACAAAAAAATACATCTGCTTTGTTTAGCTTATACTTTTAAAATAAGTATATTCACGCCCATAGCCCCGAAGAGGTAGGCAGAGGCACATCCAGGGCATCCACGACTAGCCGAAGACACTAAGTCCCACAATGTAATAGGTGGCAAGCCTATCACCAACCGGGCACATATCCAATTCTGAGCAACATTTTCTTTTGTTAGAAAATTGGAAAAACCCAATTTTCTTTTTGTTGCCCGTCCCGGGATTCGAACCCGGGAACTCATTTATTTGTCAAGAGTTAAGTAAAATGATACTTCGACTTTGATTTGACCTGCCACTCATTGAGTCATGAACATTGCAGTAGAACAATATCTAATATTTAATTTTATACGTTTTTCCAGCGACTTTGATAAAATTTGTTGGCAGTAATTGCCTCTAAATGGTAAATGGCTCTACTCTGTTCGTTGTCGTTCGCTCACACACACACACACACACAACTTTTTACAACACAATTACTAGGTGGCAGAGTTTCGCAGCGACTCACCCGGATCGGTACCACCGCCTTACCTATTCCTGCCGCCATAACGTCATGACGTGTTCCGGTTTGGAGGGCAAGGTAACCGATAAACTTACTTTTGCTCGAGGCCTAAAATCCCGGCTTCAGATTGGCAACGCACCAGTACCACCTTTGGTGTCTCTAAGCGGCGAGAATTTCATACCATCAGGAAATCCGTCTACTTGTTTGCCTTCCAATATCATAAAAAAAAATCAACGAATGTCAATAAATCCATTCGAAGGTTTTCGTCTATCTGTACCCTGCATTATTCAAACCCTGATAATGCGGTAGACGATAAACCTGTCTCCAGTTCTTGAATAAGCTTTTAGCATCTATCTGTCACTTACACGCTAAATGTATTACTAGTCTATCTCCCACGTGACATCAGACCCTCGCTGTTTCCTCGTCACTAGATACACCAAAGACGAGTGGGTTGACGGACGCTCGCCCATTATATTGGCTAACTTTCTATGGCTAATTGCAGATTTGTGGTCGAAAGCGTACCATGAATCATACTAACCGATATTACCTCCTCACAGAACATCTATTCAGAATTGCCTAATTGCATGCAAATCTAGATAATAATACGTGGTTATTGAAAGTGAAATGTTTAAAACTTATTGAGACGTTTTTTTTATGATATTGGAAGGCAAACAAGCCGACGGATTTTGTGATGGTAAGAAATTCACGCCTCCTAGTCACCAAAGGTGGTAATGGTGAGTTGCCAACCTGAGGCCGGGATGTTAAGCCTCGAGCAAAAGTAAGTTTACCGGCTACCTTACCCTCCAAACTGGAATACGGCATGACGTTATGGCGGCAGGAATAGGTAAGCGGTGGTACCAGTTCGGGTCAGGCGCTGCGAAACTCTACCACCTAGTCAGATATTACGATGTTAGTGACGTTAAGCCTATGCTCGCCTTTTACGAGCTGCCTGGCAGGAAGGCAGATGGTCTATTTTACAGTGAAGCCCGGACCAACACGGGGAAATAATAATGTGATATCACAAAGTTATAAACAATTGGTAATTTTTTTAAGTTATAACATACTAGTGGCCCGCCCCGGCTTCGCATGGTTATGAAATATACATATAAACCTCTGTCTTCAATCACTTTATCTATTAAAAGAAGGCATCAAAATCCGTATTTTTAAAGATTTAGGCATACAAAAGGACATAGGGACAGAGTGAGCGACTTTGTTTTATTCTATGAAGTGATAAGACAGTGGTTTTTCCCTTTTTTTTCATAATTAATATCAACCAATTACCAATAAAATATCTTTAGGTTTGATGTACAAATAATTTAAACCAAATATATAATAAACTTCTCTGAGTGTGGTCTTATAATAATCTGATAGGTGTAACATTAGACATATTGGCAACGTAATAATAAGAGTATTATTATAGGTAGGACAGAATACACAAGAATGTATACAGAAAAATTTAAGAACATTTCCTAGAAAGAAGTTTCGCCAATTTATAATGAGGGCAACAATCGGGTGGCCCTAATTGGTTGATTAAATGACAGCTATTTTTGTGTGATACAAAAAATTGTTGTCGCACAGTGAATTTTAAATATTTTTTTATGATATTGGAAGGCAAACAAGTTAGAAATTCACGCCGCTTAGAGACACCAAAGATGTTAATGATGCATTGCCAACCTGAAGCCGGGATGTTAGACCTCGAGGAAGAGTAAGTTTACTGGCTATTATGTGATTTGAATAGTTCCTTGCGTTTTTATGGTGCTTACAGGTGAACTCAAAGACTTCAATTAATTATCTTTTAATCAGTCATTAACTCGATAATTTCTGTACAAAATTGTGACTTTACGATAGATGAAAAAATAATTACCGTCTCTGAGTGCAACCGTAAGTCACATAATTCACGAACAGTGCAATGTTCATTTTTAAATTATTTTGCTAATTTGCCTCTTAATAGTAGATAATTTTTATTAGATAATACAACCTGATTTAAATTACGGATGTTGATAAAATATTGATCTTGCAGTTTTAATGTAATTAATCCAATGATTGCATAAACGGAGCTTGCAAGTTGCTGGCTTATATTTATTAATAGATTCACTTATTTAACTATAAGTTAGATTCTAACATCATCAGATATCTGAGACTTGAATATTTCACCAAGGATCGTGCAAGCGGTCCCTAATAAATTTGTTTAATTACGACCGCACTCATAGATACCAACTAGCATTTAATCTATTAATAAGTCATAATTTTGTACAATGTTGACTTAATGACTGATTAATAGGTAATTGTCATATCTGAGTGTGGCTGTTAGACATTCACATTCGCTTGTGTTGAGGACATTTATCCTCAACACAATACGCGACTTTATTCTACAGTTTGTGTTTGAACAATTTTCATAACATCTTATCAACTACTGCTTTGTATGTTTTACTCGCGACGGAAAAAGAAGGGTGTTATGAATTTGACGTATCTTTTTTTTATGTTATAGGAAGGCAAACAAACAGACGGATTTCCTGATGGTAAGAAATTCACGCCGCCTAGAGACACCAAAGATGGTAATGGTGCGTTGCCAACCTGAGGTCAGGATGTTAGGCCTCAAGCAAAAATAAGTTTACCGGCTACCTTACCCTCAGAACCGGAACACGTCATGACGTTATGGCGTCAGGAATAGGTTAGGCGGTGGTACCAATCCGGGAGAGTCGCTGCGAAACTCTACCACCTAGTATGTCACGATGTTCGTGATGGTAAGCCTGTTACGAGCTGCCTGGCAGGAAGGCAGATGGTCCATTTTCTGCAACGGAGCCCGGACCAACTACAGCAATGTCCTTAAACCTACGAAGCTATTATGTGGCAATATTACGAAATAAAATGCTCCATATTCGTTATTATTTCTACATAATTCTAAGGAATAGTAAACCTCATATGTGGGGTATTGCTCGTAATAAACGGATAGTGTAAATAGTCGGGTGTTCTGCTCCCTGTAACATAACTGAATGAAATTTCGGACAGCATGCATATAATTTCTGTAATATGTTTACGTTACCTTTCTTTATCGACACGAATACATTTCAAATAGGCTGTAAAATTTATTAATATGCTGACCTAAATGTTGTATGACGTCTGTGCATGACGTAATGTGCATATCTACATGTGTCTTGTTCGCAAATAGGGTAACCACATCTCAGGAGTCTGGAGAAATTATTTTAGGCATATTGGAACACCTATTCTTGTTATATTTCTTGTTGTATAGCTGTGGATAATTTAAGAACATCAAAAAAGTTCAACAGGTCTTAGGTGGCCAGGCAGGTCTGCCAGGATCGTGAGATTTGGCACTCGATACTCTCTGCCCACTGTGTAAGGGACTGGTTTGAAGATATATATGTAACAGTGTAAGCGTATTCTTATGTCACAAACTTTAAAAAATTCACCAATTGCCGACGATGAAGAATGTATAGTGTGTGTTTGCGTTATTAATTTCAAATAAATTTTCACTATAATGATATTATGGTAAATGGTAAGTATGATCCGATAAAAACTTAAAATATGAATAAACTTATTTGATATTTTTAAGATAATATATTTATGATAAAATAGAAAGCAAATAAAACCAATACACAATGATAAATTTGTTTGTTGTCACGGTGTTATGTCAGTGCTAAATGTTTTAGAAATTATAAATATTATTTTATTAAAATATACAACGAATTAATTAAAATAGTCTGTTTGTTTCGCTTCGTTAATCGTGGAATTCGTAAGCGTCAAAATCTTTTTTAATTACCGACACGCCAGCCATCTCAAAAAAGCCAGCGACCAGCGTTGGCTAGATGGTAGCTGACCAACGACTTGGACGGATTTGAAACCATCGCTGTTATCTAACGCGATCCTGCTGCCAATATGGAGTCCACTATTTTATATTTCCCATCGTCGGCGCTTGGAAAAACTTCCAAATATTCATATTTTTAAACAACGAAACACTTGTACTGTTTTACGTATTACTTATAATTTATTATTTTTTAAGCCTACCGGTTTTACTTATACAGCATCATCAGGGCTAAAACTTAAACTACTCTATCAATATCATCCACTATTTTAAATTTTTATGGTGAACTACTTTAGGCACTGCACCCACTATAGGCAGTTCTCCAGTATCTTACTTTAAGATTTGGAGAGTACGCATGAGGCATTACGTGTTGGCCTCAAAATAATTCAATAATATTATGTGACATACAGGGTTACCTTCAACATAGCTAATAAGCCGTAGGTCTATTTTTATCCCATGGTATAGTTTAAACTGGTTACCCTAATAATAGGTGGGCTCGCTTTGTTGAGTTCTGCTTGCACTGATATTCTTTCCGCCGAGACGAACACCCGGTCGTTAGAAACCGGTAACGGCTCCGCTAAATTCACTAGGTCAAGAGTTTTGAATGATATATTTGTTTGTTGTCATGGTCTTACGTCAATGTTAGATAATGTTTTAGAAATTGTCAATATTTGCAAATCACATACAAAATTTTGTATCATTGTGTTATGTATTATTGACTTATGTATAGATTGATTAGCGAGTAGCTAGTCAAGCTACTGGCCACAAGTTCTTACACACACGACGTATTTGGACGTAACACATGGGGTCTAATTTGTAGTTTATTTGTATATTTTTATTTCATACTTTGCCTGGTACCAAATATACGTCATCTATACACACCAAACTACAAAAAATAGGAAAATAATTTACTTTATCATTCCAAAACTGCAACTAAAACCTATGTGTTTATAGGTTATATGGTATGTAATAATAACTATATAGTATAATATAACTTAAACCATATCAAGCCGACATATAAAATAACTTGTTCTAAACTTCTGGCGGAAAGCTTTGCTATGTACTTTATCATCCGCTAGTGATTATCAAGTTAAAAAGATTAATGTTTCGATCTCGCTAATAAAATATACAGAGTAGAAATTATATAATAACATTTAGTCTAATGTAAGTAGCCTAAAATGTACTTGCTTAGTAGTTGATGACATGCTAATATTATAAAACATACGAGGTTGTAAAGATAATTTTAATAAAATTTAACAAACACTTCATATTTATTACAAGTCATAAAATGAGCAGGGTAAAAAGGACAATTTTTAAACGACTTCAAAAAAGTTACTGACTTATATGATCAACTTCTAAATTTTAATATGTATGATACCTAATAGATTTCTCTGTCATTTCATAACCGATTTTAAAAAATATTTTTGTAATTGAAATAATACACTTCCGAGTTGGTCCTATTGACAAATCTGGATTTAATTATGAAATCCCAGGAAGATCGAAAGAAATACGAATATTTTGTGAACGTAGATCTCACTTCGTACTTCTGAAAATCGAAGTCAGTTTTTAACTGTACTGCTGCAGTTAAAGTATAATAACTGTTAACCTACTGCACATAATTTAGTAGCTTATTATATATAACTTCGGCTGCCAATCGTTACGCAATAGCAATAAAGACAGAAACTTTAATTATGTATCACCGATAGTCATCCATTTAATTTGTGAACATAAAACTAGATCAAACCGTTGAACCCGCACAGTAACCTTCCCACCCATTAGAATTCAACCTCAATAAAAATGTAGCAAATCATCGATGTATTGCTTTCTAAGAGATTACGTAACTTGGCTATTATTGAATCTTCATATCGAAACCTTTTCGTGTAAGTCTAACCTAGTTCTCGACTCCTAAAATATAATGGGAATTTGGAGAGTCTGGAAGTTGACTTAAGTTTAACATAAAAAGTATCTTCACGCCCATATCCCCGAAGGGGTAGGCAGAGGCACAACCAGAGCACCCACGACTAGCCGAAGATACTAAATCCCACAATGTGATAGGTGGCAAGCCTATCGCCAACCGGGCACATATCCTATCCCGAGCAAAATTTTTTTTATTAGAAAATCAGCAAAACCGTATTTTCTTTTTCTTGCCCGACCCAGGATTCGAACCTGGGACCTCATGCAGTCAAGTCCAACAACTGAACCGCTAGACCACAAGGTTATATAGAGTATTGTAAAAGCTCGGTGAATTTGCATAAAATCACGATTATTAGCAACAAATTAGTCATTAAAAAAAAAGAGTATTGTAGAAACGTACTTATTAAGTATTTAATAAGAAGAGTCGTATTTTTTATTCATTTTTGCTCGAGTAGATTTGTGTTAACACTTAAAGGGTGTATATAAATCGCATAGTGGGGTGAACTAGTTATACCTTTGCCTACCTGTTCAGGTATATGCACATGCTTATTTCCTTCCCTACTTAAAGATATACCAAAAAACAAAACAATAAGATTGCTTGATAATCTAGTCACAGTATAGTAGGTACTTGGATGGAAGATGTAATTAAAGGATCATGAAGGACGATTACTCATCATATGTTCAGCTCACGTAGGGTTTTATATTTAGTTTGGTTCAATGTATTTTAATAAAGTGGTGAAACGATGGCTATCGTTGTGGCCCAACTTTATTTGCATGAATAAAACATAAGGCAAATATATTATATTACCTACTTCTAAACGTACTATCTAAATCTAACTTGATATGTCGAATAGTCCCACCACTCGTATATAGGAATATTTGTTTTCGTGATAATAGGGTATTATTATTATCAATTTTCATGATTGTTATAGGTTTTTCATTTATTTGATGGTCTACAATTTGATAAGTTAGGGTAATCTAACATAGAGTTGTTGATATTCAGGAGAATAATTGGGTACAACTCCGAACCTGATTAGGTATCTTTTCTCTCTCTCCCTTTCTCTTTCTCTCTCTCTCTCTCTCATTTACGTCTGTCTGTAGCTTGGGTGTTAATTCAATATACGTCGGTATTCGGTGTTAAAAAAGTGTTCAAAAAAGGAGTATGACTATGGTTTTTCTTTTTTTTTGTATGTTTGTTACGAGATTCTTTGGCCAATAGCGAACAGATTTTGATTATTCTTTTTTAGAAAGATGTAGGTATCATGATTCTGAGGTGGTTTCTATTAAATTTGATCACAATCCGACTAGTGATAGAAATGTATGCATTATTATTCAAAAATCACTTTTCGAATCTTGATAAAGTTAAATGTGAGTTTTTATTTTTTTTATTTTTTTTTGCAGTTTTACTGAGCTTAAGTTACCTACTCCGTGTTGACATGACGTTATCCCAAGACACATATTACAAAAGCATATAATTTGTTATCTATGGATTAGATCAATTGTTTAAAAAAACATATGCGACTTTTAAAAAGTTGCGTTAGTTAGTTAATCTTTAATCCGGTTAGTCTAAATTTGTAGATTACTCCACCAGATAACGATAGGATCTTTACATCTCTATTAGAAAAATGTGTAGTTAAAAATAATATTCTAATTTCATTTTACTTTGTTACAGGTAAGACAACAGATTTCATCCTCAAATACCTCGGAAGCAAGCAAGTGTTTTGAAAATATGAAAATAGTTGTTAGTACATATTATTTGTGTTTTCTTATAATAGAGTTATTTTTAGTCTGTAACAATAGTAGCGAGCAAAGTTTTTGCCACTTATATTATCTAGTTGTAAGAAATATCTTTATATATAATTCTTGTGTTCGTGTGTATGTCACTGAACTCCTTCTAGACGACTGGACCGATGTTAATGAAACTTTTTGTGTATCTTCAAGGGAATTCGAGAATGGTTTAGATTCACAATTTGGTCTCCTGGAAAATGGTTTTTAATTATTTTTTTTAATAATAAGTAGTTGTTGATTTTGGAATGTTTCACATTGTATCCGACAGACTGCGCTACTATCGAAGCATTAATGTCAAGCGATACGAAGTTTGCTGGGTCAGCTAGTATTTCTATATATTTTCTATATATATTTATTTATTTACGGCATATGCTCATAGCTATCAAAATTTACATGAAAATTTCATAGAAATTGGTGGAAATGTTTCATAAATATGCGGCTATAAACGTAACATGAGAAAATTTATATAAAAAATGCTAATACGATTATGATAACATAAACAATTCCCCGTTTTGGTCCGGGCTCCTTTGTAGAATAGACCATCTGCCTTCCTGTGCCAGGCAGCTCGTAAAAGGCGAGTAGGCTTGCCGTCACTAACACCGTAATATCTGACTAGGTGGTAGAGTTTCGCAGCGATTCACCCGGATTGGTACCACCGCCTTACCTATTCTTGCTGCCATAACGTCTTTAACGTGTTCCGGTTCGGATGGTATGGTAGCCGGTAAACTTACTTTTGCTCGAGTCCTAACATCCCGGCCTTTGGTTGGCAACGCACCATTACCACCTTTGGTGTCTCTAGGCGGCGGGAATTTCTTACCATCAGGAAATCCGTCTGCTTGTTTGCCTTCCAATACCATAAAAAAAATTGAAATTGCATTAGTTTTAAAAATTTAGCATTCCTGTTATAAATATCTGAGTTTAAATCCTCAATGAAAACCAATCTTAAAAAATGCTTTTGCATCCCAAAAACTTATTTGAGTGCAAAGATTCCACGGCTCAAGACGACTAGGGAAACTCTGAACCTCTACCTTTTTTTCCAAGTCGATAAATCATTAGTATACAAGTAGGTTAAGAAATCATGAGTCATATGGAAGTTAAGCTTTCATTGTTTAATCGACGAGTCACGAGTCACTTTCATAGAAGCATAATGTCTATTATGAGACAATATTCGGTAATCGGCAAATAATGGCGCATCATACAGCCGAGAAGAACTGTTCTAATGTGTCATTTGAAAATGTTTGCGATGGGTATTTTAACGGTAATAAATGTTTATTACCGTTTATTATTATTCTCTTTGAAAACAATGTGTTCTGTGTTATAGTAGTTCCGAAATAGTGGTCAGAGAATAAAGTTAAACAAGATACCGTATTACTCACCATTGTTGTATTCCGGTTTGGTAATTAAGACAGGCGATGAACTTACGCAAGATGTATGAAGCCTTATAGATTTGACTTTGAGGTTTTTTCTAATACAGTCATGAGAAATATTTGTTTAATTGACCTTTGTATAAATTCCCTGAGATATGTAATGTAGAGTATTTTAAAAGGCGGATTAACAAGTACTGAGCACGCCGGCATCGCATTGGCAGCTAATCACTTTTCTCGCCAATATTATTGATGATTATCCTTTAGCATTATAGCCCGGATGATGTTATAAAATACGGGTCCCACAACAAAAAAATATAATATGGGTATTTTTAATTTTCTTATGAAAATAACGTTGCCCGGGATTGAATATATGTCTGGTTGCTACCTATCACATTATTGGGCTAGTCGTGATTACCCTGGTTGGATCTCTGCGTACCTTTTCGAAAATACGGGAATATATTATAAATATTTAAATTCAGAAATAAATTAGGTATTATCTCCTAACACAAAAGTAAGCTTGTTTTACCTGTGTTAAGGCGATCCTAAAAACAATAAATGTCTTCAAGCCCATATCCCCGAAGTAACTAAGTGCCACAATTTGATAGATGGCAAGCCTATCTAATCCCGGGCAACGCTATTTTTATTCGAAAATTGAAAATATTCATTTCTAAATTCTTTTTATTGTCCGAACCGGCCGAAATAAATACTGAAATAAATAAATATATACCGCAAAGAATTTAATAATCATAGTTCAAACATCAAAAGGTTTACTTTTTACTTGCCAATAATTAATAATAATAGGCATATGGCTTTTCTACGTTTATGGAAACTTGTAAACAATCCAGACGGCGCGTATAATTTGTCCAATTAATGTAATCCGCGGATATCTCACAATTCCTAGTTAATGTGATAATGACTTTAAACTGAGAAAGCAAATTAACTGGCGGAAGGGTCAGGTTAATGATCTTAATGGTTCATTGAGTGAGCGATTCTTCATGCTTTTATCTCTGGTGGTATGCCAGTACGGCACCGTTCAATTTGTTATTTTTTGTCGTTGAATATTTAAAAAATATTTCTATTGTCTTTTTGACATTTGCAACTATTCGAAGTTGATTGTTAAATGGAAAAAAGTAATCTTCACGCTCATATCCCCGAAGTGGTTGGCAGAGGCGCAATCAGGGCACCTACGACTAGCCGAAGACATTAAGTCCCCACAATGTGATAGGTGGCAAGCCTATCGCCAACCGGGCACATTACCAATCCCAAACAACATTTTTATTAGAAAATTTTCTTTTTGTTGCCCGGCCCGGGAATCGAACCCGGGACATCAAGAAGTCAAATCCAACACTTGCACCGCTAGATCACAGAGGTGGAATTTTAAAATATGCACATTAAATCGGAATCCTTATTTAAAATTATTTAGTTCTTTGAAATCATTGCCAAAGTAAAGGAAACTCATTTTGAAGAAAAAATAGGAACACCGGATGTCGCGGCAGTGAACTGTAGTGAACTATATTTATGTAAAAGTTTTACAAATTTCTTTTAGTGTGTTAAGTATTAGTGTTTCTTGGAAGTTTTCTTAATATTATATTTTTCAAGATCTGATCACACGTGAATGTCGATATAAAGTAGCAAATAAGATGTTAATATATTTTCTACAAAATCTCTTTGAAGTTTAGTTTATTAACTGTGGTGAAATTACTCTTTAAACATTTAAGAGAAACAAAACAAAAAAGCTGCCGCTCTAGACCACAGCGCTATTGTCTTATTATTAAACATGGACTAAAGTACTATTAGGTTTAAGTTAACATCATACGCTGTATATTAACTCTATTTTTATAGTGTCAACTTAAATCTTAGTGCACTTTAGACTATGTTAAAATAAGACAGATAAAGAACACTTTTAAAATAGGTGACCCTTAATAGACATCATAAAGCTTGGGCCAAGTATGGTCAAGATACGTAGGTCAGCTATCATGATTGCCAACAAAATGAAGAACAAACAGAAAAGAGAATTTCGATCAAAAGCTCGGTTATTTAAGGGCCCATACTTAGTCAGCCAGAAGAGCCAATCACCGCGCTCCCCCGTTCCATGATTACTATGAACAATGGCGCTCTAAAGTAAACGTCTTAAGCGACAAATCACTATTTTTGACACTATAAAAGTAATTTGAAAAGAGTATAAAAACTGAAACACTTGTCTTTTAGGTATAGTACTTATCTATGTTTATGTTAAATCTGGTGTCGATATTTTCACAATTGAAAGCAAAAGCTTTCAAAAAAGGGTTAACTTTTTGATTTTTTTCTATCGAGCAAAGTGAAATGAATCGTGTTTTGGAAACACTAGTCTAGTAAAGTATATTCATGTTAATCTTGTGTATTTTTGTCAGCAAGATCCATGATTACTTTTTATGAAAAAAACAGTAAACTGCTGACGTATTTTAGCGTATATGGCCCATTAAATAAGATCCAATATTTTAGAAAAAAATCTTATTAAAATTCTAACTTTTACTGTCTCAAGTTTTGAAGCATATTGAAATACAAGCCTAAAAAATGCAAGTGTGTAAATTCTTAACATTACAAATGTTTGAGCTGTGTGTTTAAAACAATGTGCTGAAGTCGAGTATCTCTAAAAGTAGAAGCCCACCGATGGAATCTAAATTGTAAAGTGTTAGAAAAAGTATGACGAATTAAGATTACTTTTCGACGCATTTACGAGGACGGAAAGATACAGAGAATTCGACATGATGGACGACAATGCCTCTCAAACACAGGATTGGTTTTATCTACCTTGAAATGTTTCCAAACCATAATGCTATGTAATAAATAAACGAGGTATTTTTATGGACTGACTTCCTAAGAACTGGTTTATAAACAAACTCTGAAAGATGTAATAATTTAGAAATATTATGTCCTCAGAAACAAGAGTGTCGCCAGCCGATGGCCTAGATAGGGGCAATTTGATTCGGAGATTGAGAAAAGTATACATTGTAGGTTCAATCGGGACCCTCGTGCCCTCGACTTTTTGACTTGCAAGGCATTTCGCTGTAAATAGTAGCAAACTAGTAGAAAAAGTACTAGAATAATCGATCAAGTCAATTTAAAGACATAAGACTGTTTGCTTTTCCATTTTTTTTAATCTTTCGGGGGAGGCAGCTGCCCCTCTTGCCCCTTGCTGACGCCCTTGCTCAGAAACGTGTTTGAATTAAGCACATTTATTTTATGCCCAAATTCTATAATTATCAACGGTTCTATGAAAGGTTCGAATAATAAATCTAAAAAAGCACTTTAATTAGTTAAAATAAATTTCTTTCCGAACAAAATAGAAAAAAGTCGGTAAAGAAAGCGCCGTGTCCCCATTGTGCTAAGTGAGTCGTCCGGAAAAGACTATCAATTTTTGAACCGTGAAAATGACAATTTGGCAGACGCCGCGGAGTCTGCGCGGGAGCACTTTCTCTGCGCACACGCAGTTAGACGCTTCATAATCCTTCGGGCAAACGCCGCCGCTGCTCGTCCGCATGTTCGTACGCAATATTATAATCAAACATATTTTCCTCAGCATCCGCGAGTAATTTCGATCTTGGATTCTAGTGAAGTGTTTTAAATATAATTAATAAGTGTTAATTTTAAAAAAATATAATCAATAATATATTAAGTGTTTGAGTAAGCACGTGATTTGTACAGTTTAAGAACAATTACTGTAAGTTTGTTTCCGATGCCAAGCGTTGACAATGATGGAGACGCCTCTCATTTGGCTTTGATACGGATGGACTCCAGCCAAGCCATGACGCTCTGGTACACTGACATATTGGTAAGATCTCGTCCGCCTTCCGTTATTGTTTCAGAAACAGTAACTTCAGATTTGTTCGTCGTTTGTGACTTGCCTGTTGCAATCAAATTTAGGAGTTTTAGGCGCCATCGTCAATGAAGGTGGTCGTATTTTTTTCATTATTATTGTATTTCGTGTTTGTATTGAGTGAAATAGGTTAATTTAGGTGGGAATTAGATTAATTTTGTTCAGTGAAAGTTCACAAATGAAATAATCATGGAGAAATTAGTGTATCGTCTATTTCCTAGCTGCCGTCAAATATCACTAGATGAGCTTGAGTAACGAAACCACCGCTTTACTCAAGACCCTGACCTGACATGACTTTGTACATAGTGACTAAGGACTGTATATTGTGTAAAAATTAACTAACTTGATATTGGCAAAGTACCTAGTCGTAAAAAAACGATCGAAAGCCATATTTATAAAAGAAGAAGAATTAAATTTAGTGCTGTGTTCTCACATAAATTGTGACCAAATGGTTCGAAGGAATAAATGTATTAAGGAATAATTACAAGTGGTCATGTTCATTCAAGTAACGTTCCTCATTGGGATGCTTTACTTGCTTTTTGGACTAGTGATAGTGATAGCAGTGCAGGTTGAGGTCGTAGCTCTACTTTACCGCCTTACTTATTATAAGTTATTTTTAATTATTTCTAAAGTAACTGTGGTTGCCTGGTTACTGATCCATAGTTGCCATATATACTATACTTAGTAATTATTATACTTACTATAGGCTTACCGTCACTAACACCGTGATATCCTACTAGGTGGTAGAGTTTCGCAGCGTCTCACCTGGATTGGTACCACCGCCTTACCTATTCCTACCGCCATAACGTCATGACGTGTTCCGATTCGGGGGGTAAGGTAGCCGGTTAACTTACTTTTGCTCGAGGCCTAACATCCCGGCCTCTGGTTGGCAACACACCATTACTACCTTTGGTGTCTCTAGGTGGCGGGTTATAAAAAAATAGGTTATTGAAATTCTGAAATTGACCGTAATTTCCACCACGACCCACCCGTAAGTGATGATATTAGATGATCATATCTCATCTACCTATACTTAATTCAATTGACAAACTTGAGAACTCATTGCCACATTCAAATAAGTAGTTGCAAGGGTAACAACCCACGAATATACAATTTACCAATTGTACAAATTGAATTATGCTCATCTGTATCGATTTTTATCGTTTTTCTCGATTTTTATCGATTTTTAATCCACTTTCTTTTGCTTGCACTCCACCTACTTATTCTGCTGACTGCTGTGGATAAGATGTAATCAAGACATAAAGCAGTGTAAACCGAAACTTAATACGTTTTGCTATCGCAATTGTGTGGTTTAATAGGGAAAATGGAATTCCAATGTTGTGTCTCGATACTGGCCAAATGAGATCATGTAAACGAGAGTTAAACACCAAACACACGCTAACTCTTTATCACGTCTGTTGCTATTATTATACTTCAAATTTTTCCTTTTTTAAAGTAAAACTTCTTTAGCGGCGTTGCGCACTTTTTTTGGAATGAGTGTAAACTTCTAAACTCACGTCAGGTCACGTGACCTGATCGAAAATTCGTAAGACGACGCAGGGCGCTTGCGCGAATGTCCGTGTTGTCATGTTTATGTACGATAACGCAATAAATGAATATTGTATTCTACCACCCAAAATGATAGTACTTTCATACTGATAATTGAAGCAATTCGTGCAAAATTATTCCCTAACCATTCCAAAATATCAAAAATGCACAACGTTTAATATTCAAGTTTTCACTTCTGCCGGCACTCCTGGAGTGCAACCCGTCGCATTTTTTTATTAAAACAATTTTTTTTCTCATATGCCTCTATATATTTTCACTATTTTTTTATGAAAATAAAAAAAATGTCCTCAATTATACTTTTAATTGCGGTTTATTGTTCCAACTGTTGATAGTGTTTTATTGTTTTTTAATTTACAACCGGTGACACTATTTAGTGCTGTAAATAAACAATTTTATTAAAACAATCGTCTCTATGGTCTAGCGGACTTGACATCTTGAGGTTCCGGGTTCGATCCCCATGTCGGACAACAAGAAGATAGGATAGGATTTGTGCCCGGTTGAGGATAGGTTTGCCACCTTATTCTGGGGCTTAGTGTCTTCGGCTAGTGGGTGCCCTGGTTGTAAATCTGGCTACCTTATCGGGTATACGGCGTGAAGATAATTTTTTCTTATTGCGTTGATAAATATCCATTTTCTTCTGTTTTTCGTTTGCTTTTTTTTATTTTACAACGTGTATATTTTAAAACTAGTAATGGGTTTAAAATGGTTTTAATTTAATGAAAACGTTTTTGCTTATTTTAGTTTATTTATAAAAGTAAAGTATCTTCACGGCCATATCCCCGAAGAGGTAGGCAGAGGCATAACCAAGCCCCACAATGTGATAGGCAAGCCTATCGCCAACCGGGCACATATCCAATCCCGAGCAAAGTTTTCTTTATTTAGAAAATTGGAAAAACCAAATTTTCTTACTGTTGCCCGACCCGGGATTCAAACCAGGGACCTCATGCAGTCAAGTCCAATATCTGAACCGCTAGACCAAAGAGGCGATTATTTATTTTAAACATTTATTCAAATTTAAATATTGTCAGAGTTAAAACTAAAGTTTACATTAAACTATCTATATATAGTATAATTTTGAGTGGCACTATACGTAAGTCGAATAGAACTGCATCCAAATTGGCTGTAGTTTGATGCCCTACAAGGACTACCTCTTATTTGACATTAGTGTCTAAAAAGGTCGTTGCAGGTTCGTGCTTCTGACGACCTTTTGGTATTGGTTATGAACTTTTGGCTGTAGTAATTAACGATTGCTAGAAGGGCAAATGTGGCGAGGTGAATCTTAAACTACGAACTACCTGCCTTTTAAATATTATAGGACGCAAATGCAAAAGGAAATAATTTGCTTGTTGCATATTTGGTCAAATAAATCAATCCTAACTAGGTAGTAGTGGGTAGCTGCGTTGCGCGAACATAGTTTAGAGGTCGCCAACCCCAAGTGGGTGGTGGAAATATCCCAATAACAAATACCCAAATTAAGAAGAACTTTGACTATATACATGACACTAAAGGAAATAACTGTTGGAATTTTGTAAGAAGCAGTATTCCCAAGACCATTAAAGGACAGAGTTTTGGCGCCATCGAGAGAAAATGATGGTCCAAATTTTTTTTTATAATTGTTAATTTCGTGTTGATATTGAATGAAATTAGTCAATTTTGGTGGCATTTTGTACAATTTTGTTCAGTGAAAGTGCACAAATGAAATTATCATAAAGAAATTAGCGTATCGTATATTTCCTCGATGCCGCCAAATCTCGCTAAATGAGCTTGAGTAATGATGCCACCACTTTACCCAAAATCGTGACATGACTTATTGACGACTTATGACTAATCGTAATTGAATCTCGATTATGGTGAATTTGATGCAAATTTGTATTTGACTAATGGCAAAATACTAACGTGATAGCCAAAACCTAAAGAAAGGAGGGATAAATAACACGTTTTAGTAATTTAAATATTGGTGGTGCAATACTCAAACATCACGTATTCGTACGTATCGTGACGTATTCTGTAAATATATCTCTTAATTTTTTATATGTTCCGAGTAATTAAAGTTGGTTAATAATTTTTCATCAGAAATTTAAACAGATCATCACTTTGAACTCTATGAACCCTTTACATTAATTCAGAGAAACTAGATCTCGCTTAGTTATCGAAATTTGACCTTTATAATATATAAATTAACTAGTTGTTACCCCCGGATTCGCCCCGGAAAAAATGGCTAATATGTTGCTAACCTCGCGATTTTTTCAACTTCACCGGTCTATGACTTGATAACCTATACCTCACTTTCACTGAATAAAGAATTTAATATCAAATTAACATTGAAGTACTTGAGCCTATTTTATTGATAACGGCCTTTGACGCTTTTTATTTTCATCTTGTGTGTGTTACAAAGTGCCCCGGTTCGGCTGGTCAAATGTAAAAAATGAAGCTAGTTCACTAATATATAAGTAGAGATACACTTTTAGGGCACAAAGAGTGAGAGAACTATTGATAAAACATGTTTATTAAAACGATAAGTGGGGTATTGGCCTAGAGACACGTCGATTACCATGGCCTGAAGCCCAAGCCGACTAGATATTCATCGGGTCAATTACTTCGCTGCTTATTTAAAATTTCTTTATCGACTTTCTATATGATTATGGGGGAAATCAAAAACATGGCCGCGTAAATGCGCACATTATCAGATAAATGTTTTTTTTTTCACATGTGTCGACTAACGGCCAATATTACTAATCTATCTAAGAGATAGGGCAATTTTAGATTAGTAACCAGGCAACCATTGTTATTTTTCAATAAATAACAAAAATATTTTAGCAACAAATCCATATTAGGCCTATCTCTACTTGTGGATATGTTATTAACCTTGGCCGTAAGTATAAAACCTGTAAACTGTTATCGCTTAGCTAACATCAATCTTGTTGGTCTTTTTTAAAAAAAGCAGACGTTCGTTATCTATCTGTGATTAGTCATTTCCCGACTACCTTGCCCTTGTATCCGCAACACGATAATAGCGAGCTCTAACGCTATGGCGCTTAACCGGGCAAGTCGTCGTAAAGCTATATCTTATTATATTTATTATAAGCAGTTTCACGCAGCTTCGCCTGCGTAACTTGGCTTCTACTATACCGATTTGGATGAAACAAAGCCTATGTCACTCGGACTCAACAAATCGGTCCAGTAGTTTTTGAGCCTATTCATTACAACCAAACAAACAAACAAAGTTTTCCTCTTTATAATATTAGTATGATTACTATGTCATATTTGAGATGTAAGATTAATTTTATTAAACCATAAATCTTTCACCGGAAAAAAAAGTGTCAAAAAAGACAAGCCCAAAAATAAAAATCCGCTATACCGGTCATCGTGCTACATGTTCCAATTTTTTTAAACAAACACTTTTAACCCCCTGTGAAATCAATTAAAAACTATCATTAACAGAGGAATATACAAAGAGGTATTCAGTAGTTCAGCATAACAAGAGGCTAACTAACCCACCTGAATTTCCAAAAATAACGGTCTAACCTTGAATCCAATATCGAATTGTTCTTCAAATGAGGCGTGAAATGGAAAATACACTTCTTATTTTACGAACTGTGTACGGATCTCGATCGAATGAATGACCGAAATCGAACCGCTCGTGACTGTAAAGATTGCAACACTTGATAGATTTCTATGAGCCGTTCTGATTCTGCAACTCAATGAATGTCTTCTATTTTTGAATGCAATCGCCATTATCTTCCTATTTCCGTGTCCGTATTAAATAATATTCTATTTGTCGGTTGAAATCGGTCACTTTAATATTAACAATTTTTTGTCGTTTTCTACGAAGATAACTTATGTCTTATCCTACTTCCTACTAATATAATTCCTTATTATAATAAATGCGAAAGTTTGTAAGGATATGTGTATATTTGTTACGCTTTCACGCTCGAATGGCTGAACGGATTTGTCTAAAATTTGGAACACAGATAGATTGTGACCTGGATTAACATATAGGCTACTTTTAATCCCGATCGCACAACGGATTCCTGCGAAAACGCGGGCGAAACCGCAGGTATTACATATAGTACATCGTAAAATATGTAGACCAGTATTTTTATTGTAATTAAAATTAGTGTTGCAATTTTCAAACCAAGCCAAAACCTGTTAACTGCTCGATAAAAAACAGTTCATCCACTGTTAGTATATTTACGAAGATGCTGCAACTTGCCCCAATTTTATGGGTATATGTAATGAATGATGTTTTATAAATATAATATATAAGTTTAATTTTGTCTGTAGTTCTAAATACAGAAATCATCTACTACTATTTATTTAACTTGTTTATATAATATATTGTATCTTCACATTCGTAACCCCGAAGTGGTAGGCAGAGGCCTAACCAGGACACCTATAACTAGCCGAAGACAGTACACAAGAAGCCACAATGTAGGTGGCAAGCCTATCGGCAACTAGGCACAAAATTCGATCCCTGACAACGTTGGTTTTATTTGAAAATAAAAATAACACCTTTTTGTTGCCAGACTAGGGATCGAACCCAGGACCTTATGAATTCAAATCCAACACCAATCCGCTAGACCACCGAGGCTATATGTATTCTATTGATGTCACAATATGATATTTTCCCGCCGTATTCACAAGTAAGTATAGGTACCCTATACGATAAAACTGATGTTTTGAACATGCTGCTTATATACATATTCTCTTTAATATAATAAATAAATAAATATGCCTGGACAAGTTACACAAATTGAATCTATCCTCAAAGTAAGCAAATTATATGTTTGTGTTACGGGTCAACGATACTAATACATAGAAACACTTAAATAAATACCAGAATAAATTTAATAAACACCCAGACCCGAAAATTCAGACATCTAAATGTTCATCACACAAATGCCTGTCCCCGTCGGGAATCGAAACCGTCGGTCGGTCGGTTGGTCGGCGTAGTTAGGCGTCTCCGCTAGGCACTTGACCAACGAGACGGTCAAGAGGAAAGATGTGACGGTTGGCATTAAATAGGCTATGAAACTACTGGATCGATTTGAAATATTATCTTCTCATTAGAGTCCTACATTTTTAACCCTGATGAACTGGGCTATGCTTATTACTAAAAAAAATACTACGTACGAAGTCTGGACTTGATAGGCGCTACTTATAAATGCAGTGATCTAGCTTATATTTAAAATCTCAAGAATTCTCATCGTGATAAACTAGCAGACCTGGCACAATATCACCATAAAACATGCTGGAACTAGGCCGTAGCCTCCTCCAGTGATTATTGCCGCCTCAACAAAAGGCTGGTGGTGCATTTCCCCCAAAGATTACGTCACCGGAGCACTCTCAACAGCCCGTTGACCCGCTAATTGTAGTGGAGCGAATAGGTCAAGAGCCCCAGTCGCTATGTAACTTTTTATCAAGACAAAGAAAGTGTGTCAGACGCAATGAGTGGACTCTAGCGATTTTCGATATCATCGAAGGCGTTCACATATTCGTAATACCGCTCGCTATAATTTCGCGAATGACGTACGTCTAGAGCACGCTTTTTATGATCGTTTTTTTATTATAATGGAAGGCAAACAAGCAGACGGATTTCCAGTAAGAAATTCACGCTGCCTAGAGAGACCAAAGGTGGTAATGATGCATTGCTAACCTGAGGCCGGGATGTTGGGCCTCGAGCAAACGTAAGTTTACCGGCTACCTTACCCTCCGAACCGGAACACGTCAACGGCAAGCACTGACGTTATGGTGGCAGGAACAGGTAAGGCGGTGGTACTAATCCGGGCGAGTCGCTGCGAAACTCTACCTATCTTTCTGCAGTCTGCAGTATTTCAAATGAAGTCTTCAGAATTAGGACGCTCGTGAAGCTTTATATTTTTCTGTATCTTACGAGTTTGAGCACGTGGTTTATGGACACCATAGATGTTGTAGGTACATCGCTGTCTTGTATTAGCATAAGGTAGAGGTAAGGAAGACGGTAGACAATGCTGGCAAATACTTCGTTACCCTGCAAAGATTACACACAGAAGTAGGGTTCTTACTTACCCTACTTCTGTGTCATGTGTGTAACCTTTTAAATATATTTTTTAAATTAGAAATAAACTATTTTAATAAGATTTTTTTTGTAAATAAATAATTTTGTAGATAAATAAATAAAAAAAAAGTATCTTCACGCCCATATCCCCGAAGAGGTAGGCAGAGGCGCAACCAGGGCACCCACGACTAGCCGAAGATACTAAGTCCCATAATGGGATAGGTGGCAAGCCTATCGCCAACCGGGCACGTTTCCAATCCCGACCAACATTTTTTTTATTTGAAAATTGGAAAAAACGAATTTTCTTTTTGTTGGCCGATCCGGGATTTGAACCCGAGACCTCATGCAGTCAAGAAAGAAAGAAAGAAAGAAAATTTTTAATTCGCCAGAATATGAGTTACAGAAGATATTACTTATTTTATAATGTGCTAACATATTCTACCATACAATGGTGTGCAAATATGATTTATAACCAACATTTTCACATTTATATTTAAATTTATTATAATTATTTCTACATTATTGTCCGTATATATGTCTTTTTACTAAATGTATTTAATTTTAAATTCCCTCATTTTTTTTTTGAGTATGAGAAAAATTCTTCATAAGTATAAAAACATTTGTCCAGTAGCCACTTTCGGAGTTCCCTAATAAATTTTTTAGTACTAAAGTTTCTCAGGTCTTTTGGAATGTAATTATATACCTTAACTAACATTGCATGACAGTTTCGCTTGTAGAACGCAGTGTTACATTTAGGGACTTTTAATTTTGTAGGGTCTCTGGGGGCAAACAAGTTATCTTTCGGATCATTTAACAATGGGAACAAGTCTGGATATTTTCTTATAAAATTTGCTGCATCATAAATATATTGAGACACTAAAGTTAAAATTTTTAGTTTTTTAAATAATGGTCTACATGTTACCAACTGATTTACTCCACAAATACGTCGAACACACTTTTTTTGAGCAATAAAAACTCTTTGATGTGAATCTGAACTGCCCCATATAAGAATACCATACCTAATTATACATCCAACATATCCATGATAAGCAACGAGTGCTGCATTCTCTCCAGCAACTGCCCTCAAACGACTTAAAGCAAACACAAAACTATTCATTTTAGAACATATAACATTAATCTGAGACTTCCATCTACATTTACTGTCAATCATAAGACCCAAAAATTTTGATTCACTCGTTTCCTGCAAGGTTTGGCCATTAAATTCAATATTAATGTCACAAGAATTTGGCTTTCTATTATAGAATTTAATAAATTTGGTTTTTGACAAATTAACATTTAAATTATTATTTTTTAACCAATTCATAATATTTTCCATAGTTTCATTAATTTCTTTTTTGTATTCAGTATCATTTAGATTTTTGTTAGGGATAATAACAGATATATCATCAGCGAATAGTATAAATTCATGTTGCGATATTTTTGGTAAATTGTTAATGTGTAAGAGAAATACTGATGGTCCCAACACGCTGCCTTGTGGTACTCCTACTACACATTTTTTTGTAGAAGAACAGTATGTTTTTATACAACTATTCTTATCTAATTCACATATTTCAACGTATTGAAACCTGTCAGTAAGATAACTCTTCAGCCAATCTAAAGTCCAACACCCGGACCGCTTGACCACAGAGGTGATTATAAATAAAAGAGTTAAAATAAAATTACGTTACGTTACCCAGGATAGGATAAATGCCCGGTTTGGTTTTGTCACCTATCACATTGTGGGCTTTCGGTTAATCGTGGCTGGGCTGCTGCTACCTCTGCTTGGGGATACGACGTGAGGATTACATTTTTTTTAATTCTAACTTTATAATAGACAACTTCTACTTGAAGAATAATTGTTTCGATATTTATCTAGTTTCTAAAACATCATTCATAGGGTGTATACTATTTAATAACAAACCAACCAAGAAGCGGGTAACCGCAGAGTCTCGATTTCATCCGCAACGAGGTGTGGTCACTGTACCCGTACATAACACACAGCGATGGCTGGCGTCTCCAGTGATAAATATTTACAAACACTTTACATTCAATCATTCATGTTTTTGGTTCCTAGTTTCTTCGATTTGTAGTTTGTATTACGATAATAGCGGATACGTCATTACGGAGGACCATTTTGGAGTCCATTAGCAATGGCGGTAAAGTTTTCACAGGACAGGCTCAGCCTAGTGTGGGGGGCAGAAAATCGAATGTTATATATTGGTTTCTACTTAATATTTTTTGTGATAATGGAAGGCAAACAAGCAGACGCATTTCCTGATGGTAAGAAATCCACGCCACCTAGAGAGATTAAAGGTAGTAATGGTGCGTTGCCAACCTGAGGGTGGGATGTTGGGCCTCGAGCAAACGTAAGTTTACCGGCTACCTTATCTTTCGGACCGAAACAAGTCAATCTCAAGCATTGACATTATGGCAGCAGGAATAGCTATTGCTAAAATGATTTAATTTAATAAAAAAAAACATCGGGATAGGTGAAAATAGATAAAAATGCTCATACAATAAAAACGAATGGGCCTACCAGAATCAAATTTTTTGGGACCAATTCGAAACTATTCCGCATCAAACAAAAAAAGAATCACCTGAAGCTGTTCAAGAACCTCGGAGAAATCGGAGTAGGTACATACATAAAAAAATATACCGGCCGAATTGAGAACCTCCTCGTTTTTTGAACTGCTTACCGTGTCGCGTGGTGGTTCGCTATGAAGTTCGCCGGCACAGCTAGTTAATAATAGACCAATCCTCATTAACCGGAAACAAAATCAGACATGTGTAATATGCACACTTCATCTTTCAAATAAATCTCTATAAAGTGACAGACAAAATAATTTTGGTTTTGTTTAACGATGTCATTACCAATTATAATATATCACTCGGTTATAATTCAAAAACATCGATTAAAACATGGTACTTTATATGAGACATCACTAGTGCTTCGTAATTTGTTCATAATTACATATCGGTTTGGAATTTAAATAAGATCATATTACTGCGTACCCAGTTACGAAATCTTTACATTTGATGTAGCCCAGGAGTTCCTAGACCTTTCGGAAAACAATTTATGTGCTAATAAAGCGTCATGGCTAAATAATCAAAGTATAACTATAGTTTCTCTTTAAAAGTGTACTGTGTTTACGTAGTACAAAAATATTATGGCATATTGTTCCAGTTGATTAAAGGAAACTTTTTCGTGAGACAATTTACATCTGCAGAGACAGTTCACGGGAAAATAAATGATCTTTTTTTACGCGTAATTTTAATGTAGTACCGAAATAACTTTTCTGTTTAAAACGACAAGGAAAACTCTGCCCGGTTATATTTATGTTTTAACTAAAGATAACGTTTAACATTTGACAAACTTTAAAAATACTTAATTGTATGCCGTAATAAATAAATTACCACCTAGATACAAAGTACCTGCTAACATTTATGTTCATCTTAAAAATTTGTACCTCTATCGGAGATCGAACCTTCACCTCGCAGGTAATCGATGACCTTTGGAATGTCGGAACCCTCAGTCAACGTGGCAGTCGATATTTTCCATTAATGAGAGATTAGTACAACGGTCGACTTTTTTGCTACCCATAATGCCTTATTAATATACGTCACTGTTATAGCTGTGCCCTGTTTCAAAGTTAGTCTGTAAATCGATAGGTACATGAGGACGAAGATAGTGTATTATTCATTTTGTTGCGCACTTACAAAAATAATTCGAAGTTATCGCTATCTTCTTTGTACGAAAAAAAAACGTTTAGTACTGTCAAATTAGTTTTTACATAACATTTCTATTGCATTTTTTGGGAAAACGTAGTTTAAATACGTCACAAATTGACATATCTAAAATGTTCCAACTCTTTTCTTTTTGTTTTATTGGAAAAAGATAGCATACACCTAAAATGAGTTTAATTAATGCACAGTAAAATTACTACCATTACCAATTATCTGTACATTGGTCTTCTGGGCTTAATATTTTGCTTAAGGCCCGTCTTTGCTAGATTTCGTCACCTTGTGGCCCTTACCTACCAAAAGGTTGCCGATCTCTGCCTTAACATATTACCATACGATTGCGCATTCGATCCGTCTGTTATCTAGAACAGAGATTACAGATTTCACGGTACATAGACGGAGCAACGTCTTCAAAATTAAATCCGCGGTAACGCGAATATTTTGTATAATTTTGGCGTGATATAATCATTTATTTCGTAACTAATTTAGGTATTGTTACGATCTGTCTAGAATTATTTTATTTTATTATTTCGGATCCCGCGTCGGGCAACAAAAAGAAAATGTGGTATTTCCAATTTTCTAATAAATAAAAATGGTGCTCGGGATTTGGATATGTGCCCGGTTGTCACCTATCACATTGTGTGACTTAGTGTCTTCGGCTAGTCGTGGGTGCCCTGGTTGTGCCTCTGCCTCTTCTTCGACGATATATGTACTTGATTATTCTTTTCCTCACACTTTTTTTGTCCCATGTACATTATATTAAAGATCAAGGTCCTACTACTAGTTTTGAGTTATACTTAATAATTCGTACATTTTTATCTACGTTGACCACAGAATCAATTAACAAAAATGTATGCATTGTTAAGTATAACTCAAAAACCACTGATCGTATCATAATAAAATTAATAAGAGATCATCTCGAAGTCATGACCTATCTTTAAAAATCGGTTTGTGTGCTGAGTAATTGCGTAACAGACATACAAAAAAACATACAGTCGAATTGAAAATCACCTCCTTCTTTGTAGTCGTTTAATATATTAAACAAGACCAATCGATATCAATATGATATATACATCATATCGATAATCAAATTTTAAATAAACGAACAAACTGTAGCCCGGACATTTTAACAACTTACGTGTACGTCAACAAGTTTTCGGTGCTTTTGGTTGAATCAATATTTCTCTATTACACAATTCAGAAAGTATCCGCAATTATCTTAACAAAGTGAATATTTTTTTAACTGAACGGGTTTTAAACCGGCACGTCAGCCGCAATCACTGTGATACAGGGCGTTTTATTAATTTAAAAAATGTCTCTCGGATTGCACTAAATTTAGAACGATCATTTCAATCCTACACGCATTTAAAAGTCTAGTGACCAACTTGACCTTACATTACTTACTGTTTGCAGCAATATTTTCATTACTTACGCATTGAAGCATGTTCTTAGTTAAGATTAATAAATATCCAGACCTTTACTTGGGTCTCATGTTGTTACAACATACGTTACAAAAATTAAATAGTTTGACTACGCTGTGCCACCTCACTAGTTTTTTTGAAGTGAAAACTTCTTTAGCGTTGCGCACTTTTTTTGGAGTGGGTAAAAACTTCTAAACTCGCCTCAGATCGACAATTCGTAAGACGGCGCAGGGCGCTTGCGCGAGTGTTCATGTTGTCATGTTTTTGTACCTACAATAGCACAATAAATGAATATTGTATTCTACCACATATATGATAGTACTGTTATATCAGTATTAAAGCAATTCGTGCAAAATTATTCCCTAACTATTCCAAAATATCAAAAATGCACAACGTTAATATTCAAGTTTTCACTTCTGCCGGCACTTCCGGAGTGCAACCCGTTCTTTTTTTTTGTGCTATTGGTTAAAAACAAACAGACGGATTTCCGAAGGAGACGGAGAATTTGTGCGTACAGAGTAATCGGTAGAATTAGGAAATGTGTTTTATTTCTTATTATTGTCTCTGTTTGTTTCCTAATTAGGGAAAAACTGATAAAAAAAAAGCAAATCAAACTAACTACTTAGTATACACACCACTTTTATTGTCTATTTTGTATAGTTGTTGGTTACAGTTTTTAGTGGTCAACGCTGCCAATGGGATAACCTTTGCAACAAAAAAGAGATATGCAATAATGCTATGCCGGCTACTTAAAGGTTTTTTATTAACATGTGCCTGAAATTCACGAGTTTGTTACTCGTACTCTATACTTGCTATTGTCGGCACTTGGTGAAATTCCATTGTACACACACTTTTTTGTACTTATCCACTATACACTTACAATACTTTTCGTTACTCTTCAGCCAACCGGTTTCACTTTTTATAGCATCTTTTTATCTTCAGTTTGAAAGCCCTGATGATATAAAAAGTGAAACTGGTTGGCTAAAGGGTAACGAAAAGTATTAAATAAAGTGTATAATGGATAAGTACAAGTGTTTAGTACAAAAAAGTGTTTATATAATTGATACTTATTTTTACTTAGTACCGATCCAAGTATGACTTGTAGATTCTAAGAATTCACCTCGTTATATAAAACATTATTTCCAGTTGCTATCTCGAACGTGCAATTGTAAATACACGTGTAATTAGTAAACAGGAATTGTAAAAATTGGCAAAGTTTCAGACCAGTGTACCCGCAAATAGTGTTTAAAAAACAATTCAGTCATCAACATCTGGTAAAAGCGCGTTGGAAGTAAAAATGCTACAGAACTCTGCGTCGATTGACGCCGTCCTGTCGCGTACATTCGGCCAAATAAGTATACTTACGGAGTACAGACGGACACCACATTGTAAAGTTAAATATTCATCTTTATAATCTACCTATATAAAAAAATTTTGCTAATTTGGTTATGAATTATTTGTGGAAGTACAAGGAGGGATTA
>NJDD01001857.1:589340-609422 GCA_002245505.1 Calephelis nemesis
TATTTCCAGGCTATTTCTATTTACTTATAAGTAAAAATTATCCAAAGAAGGCGTCGAAAACCAAATAAATATTATATTTATTGTGTAATTACCTTGCTGCTTTCACTCGTTTTATTTCAGTAGACGTAAAATCCGAATTTGATGTGAAATACGCGGTCATCATAAACACATCAATTTTTGGAAGATTGTCCGATTGTGCCTTGACGTAACCAATATCAGTCATTTCCTGTGACTTTCCTGCCACTCTTTTACGAAACAATATCACTTCAATATCAACTCAAAATCACAAAAAAACTGAATTTCGTTGCAAGCATTCAACAATAGCACTTGTTATTATAGACTTTGACGTCACAAACTACTCCGACCAATAGCAATGCGTTTCAACTAATTTGAATTTCCCGCTTATTTTGTGCATTTTGCAATAATTATTTTCTTATTCAAAACAAAATTATATTGAAAATTATTGATAGATTTATAAATCTAAAGGAAAAGAGATTATATGAAAAAAAAATTATCGTTATTTGAATCATGCGCATATACCCTATTATTTGTATTATAAAATAATTATTAATTAATAATCATACTTTTAAAACATAACATTTTGTATCAAAAACGCCACCAAATGTATTTACTACTACGGTTTCAGCTAGAAGGAATAGAAACCTAAACTTAAAGCAAAAGCGTATGAGGGCCCTAATACTTATTCATAAGTAAAATCTAATGATGTTGATTCTACCCTCTTTAAAATATCGATTCAAGAGTTTTATCTACTTAACCAACCAACAAAACTTATAAAACTTATGAATTCGGTTTTACTATAATTACTTGGGAAAATTATATTAAACCTATTTATGACTTTGAATTTACGATGACACAATGCATTTGTTTTTACAATGATAAGCTAGACAAATATAATATCCTGTAATACTCACAACTCAAATAATTATGAAACCGCAAAATATTCGACGAGTTGTTTTATTTTAATAACTGATAATTCTGATTGACATTTAAAAAAATATAATTATAAATTTGTTAAAATTCATTTTGATTTTTAAGTCTATACACATGCTATGACTTGTGTAGTAAGTCTTAACGTGAAGTTTCCGCGTGGCTAAAATGGAAATTAAGCGCAGATAAAAAAATAACGGATTATTGCCCGGTTCCTATATTCAAAAAACGAGTCGTTTTGATTACGGATGGTAGTATATTGTACGCTTAGTAAGATTACTAACAACGGTTGCTCGTTTCCAACTATTGATTCTAAACATTTTTTGAAAATATTGGTAATGCTCCGTTACTTTTGAACAAACTACGCATGGTTTAGCTGACGGATTACGATTCGTTGATTATAGGAACCGGGCATATAACTTACTAACGGTCCGCCCCGGCTTCGCACGGTTATGAAATATACATATAAACCTTCCTCTTTAATCACTTTATCTATTAAAAAATCGCATCAAAATCCGTTACGTAGTTTTAAAGTTTTAGGTATACAAAGGGACATAGGGACAGAGTAAGCGACTTTGTTTTATACTATGTACCTAGTGATGACTAAGCATACAAACGTACAGGGATGTAGACACAGAGGAAGCGACTTTTTTTTATACTATGTAGTCATGTATGAATTGCCAAAAAGCTACGTGGTCTTATTATACAAATCCATTACGATAATTGCAAAGTTCCGATATAGCAAATACACAGAAATTCAGTAAGAAAAATTACTGGTGTATGATCTCGGTCCATAGATAATCGTTGATTTGCTGAGTTCAAAATTCCGTTTAGATTTTTCAGTACGGAATTATTTCAAACGTTTGTGACGGGCCTTTAAAGGAACATAACATCTTCCATCATGTTTGTTACATGATAGAGAACAACATAAGCGCACACCGTATAATAGAACGAGATAGAATTATATTCTAATTTGCTTTTACTGAGGATTATGATGCTTAATGTACGTTTACGCATTTTTTGAAATGGAGAAGCAAACCTCACGCTAAGAGTTATAAAAATCAAATTCGCAAAATTTCATAACCATTTAAGTTGTAAGTGTTACCATCCATCAATATTATCAGCAATACCAGCACACAGAAGTCGGAAGTTCCGTAGAAACTGTCATGCTTGCACACAGATCGGCCACACTACGACTAACGTAATTATACCGACTTACCTCTTGCCTACCCTGAATACAGCAAGGCTTGCAATCACGAAATTACCTTTTACTATAACTTTATTATAAACATTCAGTATGTATGTAAAATATTAAGTATTTTATAACATTCAGTATGTATGTAAAAGGTATCGGTTTTTATTGAAATTCAGATTTCTAATGGCAAATTTTGTACAAAATACTGATATTTATGTTTTTACAAAATTATGATATAGAATTAATGTCTATATTTTCTTATTATAGTTCGCTATTTCATCAAATATTTTTCTTTTGTCATTTATCCATAATTCATTATTCAATTCACTGTTATCTGACTTGTCTGACATTACTGATCGGACAGTCTAGATCAGGGGTGGGCAAATTACGGCCTGCGGGCCGGATCCGGCCCTTGAGAGGTTTTAATCCGGCTTTTTTTAGAAAAAATATGAAATTCTTTAAAAAAATAATGGTTGAAATGTTAAAAGACTATTGAAATTTGAACACTTAAGATACTGAGTCGATACTTCAAACATATATATTGCGTATTTCATATGTTATGACTTCATAACTAGATTTCATTTTAATAAAGGATTGTATAATAAAAAAAATTGCCTTGTGCTATCTTTATACAACGTTTTATTATCGTAATATTTACTGCTATTTTTAGGTATTTTAATAAACTGGCCCGCCTCAAGATTAATTATAATTTACTGGCCCGCCATTGGTTTTTTTTGTAACTTACCGGCCCGCGGTCTAAAGAATTTGTCCAACCCCTGGTCTAGTTAATATCACTACAAAGTATATCTTATATACAAAATTCTCGAGTCACAATGTGAGTTACTTTACTCCTCCGCAACGGCTTTACCGATTTTCACCAAATTTTATATGTATGTTCAGTTATGGTCTGAGAATCGTGGACTATTTTTCATACCCCTAAGTGATAAGGGTGACTCGCCCATTTTTTTACTAAGATCACATTAAAAAAAATAGCAGAACAACGTCTGGTCAGCTAGTAGTTTATAGATTAAAATAGTTCTAGGCCTCTGTTATTACATGTGGTTGTTGACTTTTTAGTTCTTTATCACACAACACATTCCAATGCAGGTTTTTCGAGTCATATAAAAAATCTAGAGGGACGTTTATGTACAAAAAACGTTTTATTGATCACTTAAAAAGTATTACTAACTAGTAATTTAATTTCGGTAAGATTTACATGGGAGTAATTTCTTAAGTATTACCTGAAAAAACTGTTTTGTAAAATATTTTTGAAGTCAGTTGTAATGAAATCTATTTATATAAATAATTTAGATAATATAATGTAGATTATGCTTGTGATAATGTAAAAAAAACAAAAATGTTTATTCTATTCTTCTTTGTACGTTAGCACAATGCGATCGGAGCATCCTTTTAAGTGCAATCTCACTTGTTAGGTTATTAGGTGGCATACACTGTGAAATTTAATATAAATAATATTTTTAAAATGTTAGTTATAGACATATTAAGAATATAGATGTGTATGCTACATGTATTTACGTTAGTGCGTTTATTTATCTAATAAGCTAGAATTATTTGCAGAGATTATATGCAATTATAGTTTTGTGTTTTTAGCCATGATGTGAGCTAGAAGTAGAGAGAGCACTCACTTGGAGGTGTCGGGCAGGCCGGCGCTGAGCTCGAGGAAGACGGAGAGGTAGTTCCCGCGCACGACGCCGTTGCCGTCGGGGTAGACCTTGAGGCGCCAGCAGAGGCCGTTGACGTGGAGCGGCGCCGAGTAGACGGGCGCCGCCGCGTGCTGCAGCGCCGTGAACCCCGCCAGAGGGAATGTGCTGCTGTCGTACGACGGCACGATCTCGCTGCACACACACACACACACACACCTCATTGGGTACTAAATACTACTCATACACATAATACATATAAACATTCAATTTCACAATTTTTCAAAAAAGAAAAAGCGTCATCTTCAAGAAATACCTCATTTTTCAAAAATACCCGTCACCCATACTCTACTAAACAAAATCTGAACGGGGTGCATATTGCCAACCTGAAATTAGAATGTTTAGCCATTTGCATAAGTTTACAGTGCGCTATACTATCCACAATACTGGCGAGAATTTTACAACTTTTTAAAACTAGCGTCACTTTAAGGTGAAACTTTTGCATCATATAATACAAGCATTTGCATACATGTTACAATAAATATATCCATATATTAATATGTGATGGCAAAACTTTGGATCCCCTTTTACCGAAAATGCGCGGACGCAGGAGCATAAAATTTGGCACACTCATAGTTTATGTGCAGGAGAAGTGCAGAATGCTAACATTTTTCAACAATAATGCTTATAAAGTACATTAAATCAATAAATAAAACATTACCCACACCACCATGCATTTGACACACACAAACAAATATATTGATGATAACGATAAAAGATCACAGATGGCGCACTAATAAGTTTGGAAACAAAGTAGTTGGTCTTGAGAAATGAAGATGGCATTCTTATCAACAAGATATTAAAATTTAATATGGTCTAATTTCGACCAAGGGGCGACCACTAGTTTGAATAGATTTATAATAATACTAGCCTGTGAAAATCTGCCGGTACTGGAGCCGTTACAAAGCTAGCCATCGGCTTTTTCCGGACTTGATGAATCATCCTCGATAGTTCCCCACTTTTTGCTATTAGTTCAGATCTGAAATGCGAAATTTAAAAATAAACACTAACAATTTGTGTATAACATCAGAATAAACTTTAGTAGGAATAACTTGAAATGTATAACTTAAGTTGTATCTCATTGAATTGCCTGTTTTGAATGTTTTACAACAAATAATTTTAAATAATAAATAAAACCTAAATATATCCATGATAATGATGACCATTATAATAAAATATGTAAGATACAAAACATACAAATAAAGCAAAATAAATAGTCTTCACTTTTAATGATGTAGTGAAATAGATAAGAAAATACAAAAATCTACAGATTATTTCTTCTCCCGAATATAAACAAATCAGAATATAGAAACTTTCAAACCTACCTTGTGCTAGAATGCAGTTGATGTTCTATCTCCTGCAATAGATGTTCAAGTTGTTCAGTCTCTTGTGTGAGACTATTCTTTTGACCCATCAAAGTCAGGAGTTTTGCTTTAAGTGCAGAGTCCAACCGTGAAATCATCAACTCCACAGCATTGCGAATCTCACGGACACGCTCATCTTTTGCAGCGCGTACGGATTCCACATTACGTTCCTAGAAATTAAAATGTAAAAGCAGCATTGTATAATCAGTTTTAAAAATTGATAAGTTAAAAAAAAATACATAAAGTTTATTTGGAAGAATCTGTATCAATTTTCGTAACTGTCTGGTATAACCTAACTGGCTAGACCAGAATTCCATCCCTGCTATATTTTATACACAGACAGTGTATGGCTAAAAGCCATTTGTTTAGATCATGATACTCATTTTTAAATAGTACAGCAGCAACAGTTGTTGTGTCAAATCCTGCATAGAGCGAAATTTTTTCTTTATTTAAAAATTTGTAGAAATTTAAACCAAGCACAGGGCAAGTGATAAAATAAAAACACTTTGACAGAACATATAGACAGGTATAGAAGCAATCTCATGTATGTACCTCGTTTTTGACAAATTCACGTCTTGGCGGTTGCGCGACCCTAGCATCTTCTTTATAATGTTTTTTTTTAAATAGCTAATGTTGCTAGCCTCGCGGTTTTTACAACTTCACTGGACTATAATAGAAGTAATGATGTGGTGGAAGCAAGATAGGTCTGCAGATATCATGACTTTTGGCACTCAATATTCTCTACCTAAGTCGTGAAGAACTAAGCATGAAAATTTATATATATGTGTGCATCTTATTTTGTTATTCTTTTTTTGCATAAAAAAGTTCACATAGGCGTATCTCAAGAGGATGTCACTCGCAATCGTAGTGGTCTACATTCATTCACAATATAGTGTCCTTGAAAGGTGTCTATGTGTAAGTTGTTTGAACTCACTTTATGTAGATTTTCTTCTGTACTTGTCTATATTTGTACTCTATATGACATACATAAATATAATCTATGTGACATAACTACCTGCGTAAATGGTAAGAAAGAAGGGCGAAACGAGAAAAAAAATTTCGAAACCCCGTAATTAAAATGTTTAGAGCATTTATTGGCTTGTGACGAAAGAGTACAGTTACAAATACTATCTGGGTAAAATTTTTTCTTTCTTTATAAATTTTTACTACAAATGTATGGTAATCATGTAGATTACATTTTGCCTTCGTTATTCCATATCACTCAGGTATGGATTTGGTATGGAAAGCCTATCTTAAACATCATCATGTATCCCTAAGTGGAGAGATAATTTAAGAAATACCAAAGGGAGGAAGAGTTTTACTAAAGGCTGTGAAATCATTGAGATAAATTTTAATCATTCTTTGCTTTTCTTAAAAGATTTAACAAAAAAGTTATAATTTCTTTTTTCCATAAATTTATACAGACTAAATAAGGCAAAACAGAAAATTTAAAGTATAAACTTATGAAACTTACAACATCCTGCACAAGACTAATAAGTTCAAGAAGTCTACGTCTAAGCTGAGAAACTTCATCTCTTATTTGAGTCACATGTTGTTCATACACCTCTTCCAAGGGCTTGAAAGTGTGGCCTGAATGTGTGCCACCAAACAAAGCACATTGGTGACAGATACATCGACGACATGTCCAGCAATACACTGTAAGCTTTTCTTGGTGTGTTGGGCATCTAATATTATTTAAAAAAAAAATTAACATTTTTATATTTTAATGAATAAAACATTGAAATGGAACAAATATTAATTGTCAGATTTAACTTTTCCAACACTTTCTTTTTTAACTACTTCACTAATTAACACTTCTATTATCTTGAACAGCAAAGGACCAACAATTTCAAAAGATGTGAAATGCTAACATGATTTATCTGATGGGAATAAAATCTTATCAGAATAGTCTGTAGCAGCTTTTGTTTGCTTTTACTAGTCTAATGTTAAATTGAGGATTTTTTTGAGTATGTTTGATATTGTACATATGTTTTATAGATGTTTAAAGAAAATCTTACAGTTTGAGTAATTACATTCACTCCTACCAATTGTTATGTCTGTAAGTTTGTGTGACATGCAAAAAACCAATTTACTTTTGTATCGATAAGTTGTTTACTCGGGGAGACCTAGGTTGACATTCCACAATCAAATCACTAGAGACTTGGCGTGATGATATGTAGAAAAATTAAAAAAACGAATTTTTTTTGTTATCCAACCCCGAAATTGAACTCGGGACATCATGCAGTCAAGTCCAACACCGGAACCACTACCCCACAGAGGCGATAGTTCTGATAGCTAACTGAAGGGTAAATAGGTATTGTTCCATTCATTTGAAAACCAAATTTATTATCCATGAATTTTATGCTTTCCAGCATGGGATTATTTTTGTAGCACTCTTTCCAAGTTCCATGGCAAGCACTAAGATTTTTACTTTACCGAGATATGTCAAAAAGTTTTTATCATTATCAACACGGTTCAAAAATGTGATATATTTTCTTATTAACAATTAGTTTTATAAAAAACTATATCTCACATCATCACAATTTCTAATAACACATTTTTATGTATAAAAAACTGTACAATAAGACATATTAGTATTGTCACTAGATAAGGTAATAAGTCAGTGTTAATAAGATTCATGTTTTTTTTAAATTTACCTTTGGGAATAAAACAAAAAAAACTGTATTTGAAATTTTAATATATTTATTAAACAATATGTAGTTTATTTTCTGATTTTTCATTTATTTTAGAAGATTTAAAAATCAAAATATCCTAGGAAAAATCAGCATAAGTGTAACAACACCACTAACAAAGCAAATGACAATAATTTAAATCCCTTCTAGATTAACATAATATACTAATCAATATAAAGATCAAAGAATACATAATCTGGAATTTTATATTTGTCATCTATTTGTAGTTTGTACACAAACAATCCCTTCCACATAAGTCTAGCATGCCTATGAATAGTGTGGTATTAAATTCCAAGTATTATGAGTTTGGGTCGACCATATGACTGGCCTTACTCGACTATAACAATTATTTATATAATTTATATAAATGGCTATTTTCTTTAATGTTTTCATGTATCTTTGTTTTACCAAATATTATTTGAAGTGTCTTAGAAGCAATAAAGATTATTATAGAAGTAATACACAAAGACTCATTTAAAAGTATATTATTTTCGTAGAAAATAATTGTAATTAATTTTAATCTTACCTATCTCGAAAGTTTTCTCTTTGACAGGCAGAATTAGTTTGTTGCATAGTCTCTATCTGCTGTGTTACTTCCTCCACCCAACGACAATTTACCAGCTCATGAAGGTGTAATGCTGCACGACAGTGAGGACATTGTGGTCTCTGTTCTATGAGCCATCGCCGAACACAAGCGTAACAGCAGAGCTTTGAGCAATGAGGACAGAGGTGTGCGTCAACCAACTTCTCCATACAGATGAAGCATCGGAACACCTCCGCCAGTGTCTGAAATTCCCACAACAATTAAATCATTACACCCTCGGGTCAAGTTTAGCTAACTGTCAACATAAAGTAGGACAAATCGATTTACCTCGACAATCTGCTCTTCGCCATTTCCATTGCTTTTCAAATCTCCTCTTGAAGCCATAATTTATTTGTGAACCCTATTAAAGGGCAGTTGCGTTTTTCACCATAATTTGACTATTTTTATTTATTTCTAAAACAGTAAAAGAACATGTTTCGCAACCCGAGCGTCAACAAGAACCCAGCAACTTCCGTGTTCGAATACCAGTCAAAATCAAAATAAAAACAAAAAGGAAAATGGAGTTGCTATACTCAACTACATTTTTACCACAATTTTTGTTTTCAGTAGGTTGGTAGCACAGATTACTTAATTGTACTAATTGTAGCAAGCTAGTTGGTAGAAAGATGAAGTACCTAGTTTAAAGCACTGAACAATATTACTTAGCTTAGCCTCAAACTTGTGATATTATTTACTAATGTTAAAAGAAAATAAACGTTTGAAAATACCAGTTACATAAATAAATATCTCTGACCAAGTTACACAAATTCTGTGCTTGTGATAAAAGTCCTAATGAACGATTCTAATACTTCAAAATTCTTACATAGATAGCCAAACAATTTAATAAACACCTAGATTCGGCAATGCAGACATCTTTATGTTTATCACACAAATTCATGCCCCGGCCTCGAATCAAATCTGTCGATAACTGTCCTAACCTCAAAAACAGTAATTTCAACACAACTTTTATAGGTCTTTTTGAAAAACGTTATTTAACTTCCATATTATTCAATTTGCAACAAATTTGTAGGGGAAAATTGTAAAGCTGTCAGTAGTCAGATAAAGGTAATATTATTATTGCTAGGAGATAGAAGTGCGTGTGTACATGATATTTGATATGTGATCGTGATGTGTTTACAGAATTATACTGCAATTCTTTTTGTTTATAAAAAACAATAAAATCTTAAGCTCCTAAATAGTTTTTATTTTATAACTACGCCAATATACTATTTGTAGGCGCACATCAAACAGAACCAATGAAAGTGAAATTATTTAAATATCAATATATTATTAATAATATTATTATATATAATTATATTAAATCTATTCTGGTATCTATTTAAGTATTTGTATGTATTAGTATCGTTGACCAACACCCATAACACAAGCATATAATTTGCTTACTTTGGGGTTAGATTCAATATGTGGGATTTGTCCATGGATATTTATTATTATTTATTTATTAAAAGGACCAATACTGCACAATTTTATTTTATCGATATCCATAAACACTGACGATTGATTGTACAACACTATTTTTTTTCTTTAGGTTGGTGGTATTGGTAGATGTTAGTCAGTTGGTTGTGGTTTAAGACCGTTTTGACATTTAATGTTGTTTTTTTTTGAGGTGAAACTTCTTTATCGGGGTTGAAAAAAATTTAGTGTAACATTTTTTCGTTACGCGTCACATTTTTCCGATACGTGCCATTTTTGTTTTTATCCCTACCACGCGTGATTCGAAGTATACTTTCTCCAGCGGAGTAGGGACTGGCAATAAACTTTATTTAACCAATTTCTGTAAAGTTTGCATAAAGTAAATTATTTTTTGAAAAATAACGTCATAAAGAAGTTTCACTTCTTCACTTCTTACGAGTGTACGCTAGTACACAGTGACTAATGACCAAATAATTAATACGGAAGACGTGGCAGCATAGCCTAAAGATCTTAGCCGGCCTCAGAAAGGGGCAAATTAACTTAAAAAAACGTGATGGTCGTAATTTTTTCACAATTATTGAATTTAGTGTAAATTAGGAGTAAAATTGGTTAATTTAGGTGGGAATTAGTTTAACTTTGTTCAGTGAAAGTGCACAAATGAAATAGTCAAGAAGAAATTAATGTATCGTGAATTTCTTCGGTGCCGCCAAATCTCATAGACGAGCTTAACTTGTGTATTGAAACCACCGCTTTATTCAAGACCCAGACATGACTTTGTAAATAGTGACTAATGAATGAAATAAAGAATTAAAATGGAAGACATAGTAGCATGGCCTAACGGCTTTTACCGGCCCCACAAATGGGCAATATAATTAACAATTAACAATAAAAAAATGGGCGTTTTGGCGCCATCGTGAATGAAGGTGGTCGTAATTTTTTCACAATTATTGAATTTAGTGTAAATTATAAGTAAAATTAGTTAATTTAGGTGGGAATTAGTTTAATTTTGTACAGTGAAAGTGCACAAATGAAATAATCATGAGAAATTACTAAATCGTGAATTTCCTCGCTGACGCCAAATCTTATAGAAGACCTTGAGTAATGAAACTACCACTTTACTCAAGACCCGACATGACTTATACCTATGACTTACGACTTATGACTTAAAATAACTTATGACTGCTAAAAAGAATTTATTTATATACAGAAGACATGGTAGCATAGCCTAAAGGTCTTAGCCGCCCTCAGAAAGGGGATTTTCAATTAACCTAAAAAAATAAATAAAAAAAATGATAATTCACACTTGATTGACAAATGTGAAGTGACATATGGAACTTGGAAGTGTCTAGTGACAGTTTAGTGTATTTTAAACATTTTTAACCTTGTGAAATTATGTAATTACTAATTACATTGAGGAATATATGTTTTTCTCGTTTTCACTGACAGCATATCTTTTATGTTAGATAGAGTAATAAACAGAACATCTAGACCATCGTATTGTCATTTTAAAACAGCAGTAGTGATGAAAGCAAAAGGTTACCTAAATAACCTATAATGTTTTGAATGTTATTATCTTAAATATTGAAATAATAATCAAATATATTTCTTAGAATTACTCTATTTTATTCTATAAATTTAATCAAGTAAGTAAAGCACTTTCGTCCCGGGAGTATTAATGATTTTTTATTAAATTTCTCTGATTTAATCTTGATGTATATTTCTTTACTTGCAAAATAATATTTTGCCAAATAATATACAATAAACTTGTATAATCTTTCATACTAAAATGCTAATGTTTTACATAAACAAATAAATAGAAAAAAGAGGTTTCTAACAATTATTTATTCCTTTAGGATGCTGACTTAAAACAGATTATACTTCATTATGTCTTATATAAAAGTGGTACATTGTACGAAATGCCTCAAATATGGGAGTCATCATCTTGGTAGCAGAACTGTGCTGTTAAAAATTGGAGTAAGTGAACCACTAAATCACATGTTGTTATTAAGTATTTACTATTATTTTATAGTAAAATATTATTTAAAAATACTTACTGGGAAACTAGGCAGGTAAGCAACGATCTTGATATTTGGTACTTTATACTTGGTGTGAAAATATGTATGTAAGTTGTATCATTTTAAACTGTTTATTAATGTTTTTATCTTAAAGAATATCTGTCATAAAATAATCTTGAATGATACCAGGCTCCAAAAACTGCAAATTTTAAATCATTATTATATCCTGCTATTTAAATCAAGTGTAACTGTAGTTTTATTTAATATAAATAATAAGTAACAACCTTTACTTTTGTTATACAGCTACTTCAAAAACTACAGCAATTTTAATAAAATTGTGTCATGATCACCTTAAAATCAAGCTATTTCAAAATTTGTCTATTTATTGTGTGTAATCCATAGAAAAACAATGTATGATTGAGCCTTGTTTGTCAGGCACTTATAAACTTATCAAAACCAAGTACCTAACAATAATTATAATTTTAAACCAAGTAACAAATTCCTCCTTTCAGAAATTTTTTCCAACACAGCAAATAGCAAGAATTACCACATCATGTTATTTAAATAACACTGCTACCACTAAAAATACATCAAAAGCAAAAACTAAAAATGTTCCTCAAGATACTAGAGAATGGCGGGAGACTCCAACACTTGACATAAAAAATAATTTGGTCAATCATTGTATGATGTTGTCAAAGTTTCGTCTGACTTGTAAGTATAGTTTAATATTTTGGTATTTTTTTTATACAAAAAGAAGGCAAACAAGCAAACAAATCCCATGATAGGAAGAAATAGTGGTCAATATTCAACATTAATTTTTCATGACAATGTTCTAGTCACTCTGCCTTTCTAACTGGGACATGACAATTGTGAGAATGAATATGTGGTGACAGGAAATGATAAGGTGATAGTGTTAATCCAAGCAAGTGGTTGTTGGGCTCTACCACCTAGTCTGACTGACTAAAATAGAAGAATCCTGATTCCAACAACTTGAATTCACCTGCAGATGCAGATGTTGTCATTTATTTCAAGTTATTAGTTCTCTTCCATCTGTATTTCTAATTGAATTTTTACCCATATTACATCTGATATACGCAAATTGCTTTTATAAACTGTTAAGAATAATAAAATATTTTTTTTCTATGATATTGGTAAGTAAACAAGCAGACGGATTTGCTGATGGTAAGAATTTCACACTGCCTTGAGACACCAAAGGTGGTAATGATGTATTGCCAACCTGAGACTGGGATGTTAGGACTCAAGCAAAAGTTTACCGGCAACCTTATCCTCCAAACCTGAACCGTCAAGTTGCTGCAAAACTCTACTACTTAGTCAGATGTCCCAGTATTAGTGGAGGTAAGCTTATGCTCTCCTGACAGAAAAGGCAGTTGATCTAGTCTGTAAAGGAGCCTGACCAACACAGGGAAAATAAAAATAATTTCCATATAATATTTCATAATAAAAGTAATTTCCATTTGTTTTATTTGTAAGTCATAAAGATTGTGATGTAAAATTATTCTAATCAATAAATTTTACAAAGCATGTCTTTTCTAATTTAAGTTTAAAATTACACTTTCATGAAAATATCTAGTCTAATGTCTAGTTCAACAGCAGCAAAACAATACACATAAGTTAAGTGTGTAAGAAATTTAGTAGACATTTTTAATGCCATAATACACTCTATCTAAATAAATGAGTGCCACCAGTGTTCTGTAGGCCAGTGGTGCCTATACTTTATGCTGTGAAGATAGACTTGAGAAAAAGTTAAGGGTTTAAGATCGACAGCATTATTTTTGTGTTTTTTTTATTATGTATTATTAGTAATAATAACACATATTTATATTATCACTTATTTTTATGTTGTAATCATAAGTAATTATTTGCAGTTTTACATAGTTTCTTACTATTTACACACATTTGTAGATAAATAATGTTCGAAATTCGAAAATAAAATCTTTTAAATACTAACTGGCTTAACCTCTAACATCGAACATGGAACCTCTTGTGATTGACCGGTCAACTAGGTCTCGTGATCAACCGTTTGGGCACCACTGCTGTAGGCTGTGATTGGTGTTAGTTACAGCTCAAATTGTTTTTGTCTTAAACATATGTAGAAAAACAATCTAAATATAAATAAATTAATTAATTAGTATTTTGTTCTGTCAAATAATGGAATTCACTCCCTCTTGAGGTCTGCGATAACTCTTCCCTACTCATCTTCAAAAAAATGTTGTTTTGTGACTTTCAGGTTCCTTATTTATATAGATTTATTAATTTTATTGTGTTTTTTTTGTGCATGTTGCCTTCTACTATTACCACAGAATCTATTCTATTATCACAGAATCTAATTTTTAGGGTTGGCTGGAAGAAATCTGTAGACCTAGAGATAGCCCACCTTTTCTGCATTTCCATTTATCACTGCTCATGTTTTATGTCAAAAATTGTGTACAATAAAAAATTAAAGAAATGTATAAATATTTTAACATTGTAGCTTTTGGACGTATTTATGAATTGTGCCTTATATTCTAGCATAATAGTAATTATAATAGCATAATGTAAAATTTTAAAATTTTCCAGCACTAGTTGTTATGACTTCAATGGCAGGATATGCACTAGCACCAGCACCTTTCCAACTATCGACTTTCGCCTTGTGCGCAGTAGGCACTGGCCTCGTGAGCTCTGCTGCAAATTCCATTAACCAATACCATGAGGTTCCATTTGATGCCCAAATGTCTCGTACAAAAAATCGTGTGCTCGTGAAAGGACTGTTAGAGTAAGTTTATTTTAAATGTACTGTAAATAAACACCAAACTAAATGTTTGCAGTAAAGGCAATGAGTCCGTAACAGGTTTCCAGAGAGTAAGTACTTGCAACACACGAAGGCGAGCGTGCAATACTTTTGGTAAGCGCTTATATGTATATTGCGTCAAGGTGTGTGTGACAAGGCAATCAGTGTGGTTAGAATAAAAAAAAGAGTGTGTGTACTCATGTACGCACGTAAGAAGTTATACTTCTTTGGCGTAAGAATCGAAAAATACCAAATAAAAACACAACGCATATAATAACATGCAACAATTAAAAATCATCAATACATATTATAAAACAAAGTCCCCCGCCGCGTCTGTCGGTCTGTTCGCGATTTACTCGAAAAGTACTGAACGGATTTTCATTCGGATTTCAACAATAGATAGAACAATTCTTGAGGAAGGTTTTAGTGTAAGTTTATGTTTTGTACAAACCAACGATATTAGTTCAATATGTCAGCAAAAAATAAGCCAATCGGGAGCTTTTCTCAAGAACGCTACCAAAACCTTTTGGGTTTTAACAAAACAATGTATGGTGGGATTTTTCCTCTTCGATAGATCTCAAATAAAGTAAGCGGTGGTATATGTATATCTTTAAAGAGTAACCCAAAATAACCGTTTTTTGCGTTTACTTAAAACAGTAAAATGAAGGGTTTCTTTAGAACATATTTTTGATAATACAGTATTAACCCTTAATCAAATAATTCTGTTAGATTCCAATTTTTATAAAACCACTTTGCAGACCTGTACATGCTATCAGCTTTGCGGCAATGACGAGTGCCACAGGTCTTGGCTTGCTGTATTTTGGAGTGAATCCACTGACGGCTGCTCTTGGAGCAGGAAACCTCATATTGTATACATCTATTTACACTCCAATGAAAAGGATATCTATACTTAATACCTGGGTGGGCTCTGTTGGTAAGAGATTTGGATATTGTTTCAATATTTTTTTTTATTCAATAGCAAACGGATTTTCCATTATAAGACCCATACATTAACTATACCCATATACATATTTAAACAAAAAAAATAATTAGCTTTTACACAAGGCCAAATTTTATTTTATTTGACTGTTATCTTTTTCTTAGTGAAAAGTGAAAATCAGATTGATATTAATTAATCAGAAGTAACCTGTTTTAATTTTTTTTAACATTGTACACAGACATATTTTTACAATTATATGTACTTAAAGATATAATCAACCGACGCCCTCCTTATTCGAATGTTTACTTTAAATGTTGATATCTGATATCTTACGATTGGTAAGACGTTATAAATAAATTCCTTATATTAATCTCACTTGATATATTCCGACTTATAAACAGATAACGTTAATATGTTTAGCATGTATATTTTCTAAATGTTTACAAAAAAATCGTCTCTGTAGTCTAGTGGTCCAGATGTGGAACTTGACTACATTAGGTCTCGGTTCAATTCCCGGGTCGGGCAACAAAAAGAAAATTTAGTTTTTCCAATTTTCTAATAAATTTAGATATGTCGCTTGGTTGGTAGACTTGCCACCTATCACATTGTGGGACTTAGTGTCTTCGTTTAGTCGTGGGTGTCGTTTATGCCTCTGCCTAGCACTTCGGGATATGGGCGTGAAGATATATACTTGCAAAAAAATGCTCTCGATATGAGGATTTTTATTGCTCATAATAATATTGTGAAATACTAAAATTAGATGCTAGTGCTTTGCTCGCCCATATACCGCCATAGTGGCAGTGCTCGTCTTTTCCGTGTTTCGTACTGGAGGATATAGTAATCGTACTAGGACACGTGGTCTATGATTTCAGCCATAAGATAGTGATGCACAGTATCAAATGCTGTTAATAGGCTATTGTTGCCTCCTAACGGTAAATTAGGAGAACCGCATACTTTTGATAACATGTTCACCCGTATATTTTTTTTAATTATTTTATTACATAGATATGTTGTTTTGATTTCAATTATACAAATATTATATTATATACACTTATATTATACCAATGTCACAAGTCCAGCTTTATTATTCCGTAAAATGTTAGGTTAAAGTTCTACTTCAGTACAGAGACTCAGTAATATTTAAAAATTGTAGTGTTTTATCATTAAAACTAATGGTATGTGCTTTTGCTGAGACAATATAGTTTGTGTAATGGTAGTATAATTTATTACCTATTAAAAAAAGTATCTCCACGCCCTTATCTCCGAAGAGGTAGGTCGAGTTACAATTAGGGCACCCACAACTAGCCGAAGACACTAACTTTCACACTTTAGCTGATTCCTAGATTGCCTATTACTGTTGTTAACCAACAGTCAAAGATTTGACATAAACCCCTAACGCGATCCCCCCGATGATGGGGTACGCGGGGTGTGTGGTGGTCTGTATGTAACGGCAGTAACGTGTGTGTACAGTGGGCGCGTTCCCCCCGCTGGTGGGGTACGCGGGGTGTGTGGTGGTCTGTATGTAACGGCAGTAATGTGTGTGTACAGTGGGCGCGATCCACCCGCTGATGGGGTAGGGGTGCGTGGTGGTCTGTAACTGTGTAACGGCAGTAACGTGTGTGTGCAGTGGGCGCGATCCCCCCGCTGATGGTTTACGCGGGGTGTGTGGTGGTCTGTGAAACTGTACGCCTCATTAATAATTTATCCTTGTCTGGAATAAAAAATCCTTTTGCACTTTTAGGAGATATTTTAGACATTCACCTTGCTGTTTTTCCTTTTCCACTGACTTTGAAAGAAGGAGGAGGTTAAATGTTCAACTAATACTTTTTTCCTTTGATGGAAAAAGAGGGGTGTTGCACGTTTGACATGTCTATAAGTGTGTCTATGTTTCTGGCATTATAGTTTTCGAACCGATTCAACGATTTCGTTGCGGTTGTCGTTATGAAAGCTGACGTGAGTGAGATGGTTCTTACATTGCATATTACAAGAGTTTCGTCAAGGGTTATTCACTTTTTATTTTAGGGTTATATCTGTTTATAAAAAATCGACTTTTTTGTTATTTTGTAAACCAGTTAATTTTTTTTATTTGAAAGAGTGTACCTCCAAGGTTGTGGATTAGATAGTGGAAGTCTCAAGGAAACCAGGGAAAATACTATGTTACTTGTCTAATTCGAACACTTGACAATTATTTAAATCATGACTTTGTTAACTTAGTTCATATTTTTTAATTTATTTAATTTAAGTTAATAAAATAAAATTTAAAATGTTAAGTAGCTCCCGACAAAGCTTACTTGAAATGTAGCTAAGAACAATCTCGTTCATGTCAGCTTTCAATCGAAAAAAATCCACTTCAAAATCGGTCTATCCGTTCAAAATATATAATCACAAAGACAATCACAGATATACACGTACACAAACACGTCATCACTCTCTTTTTCCTTTTACAAACTTCACGTTATACAAACGACAAGAAGCTACGTATAGTCAAATAAAAAATAGATTTCGATGAAACGTTGATTATATTTCAAGTTGACCTTTCAAATTATTAAAGCTTTACTAATCACTTATAGCTTAATTTTCGATATACATGGAAAAGTAATAAAAGTTTACGGTATATACCTAAGGTTAAACTCAATAAAGTAATTTGTAATTTATTGAGCTTGTGTTAAAGAATAAAAGCACAACATGTGGTAGCATAAATTGGTATATTTATATGTATTTATACCAAGTTTAGGGCAAACTTGTTTCATAAATAAATTGGTGTACGTGTACATGATGGGGTACGTGGAGTGTGTGGTGGTCTGTGTGTAAGGGCAGTATCGTGTGTGCAGTGGGCGCGATCCCCCCGCTGATGGGGTATGCGGGGTGTGTGGTGGTCTGTGTGTAACGGCAGTAACGTGTGTGTGCAGTGGGCGCGATCCCCCCACTTATGGGATACGCGGGGTGTGTGGGCGCGCTGGACGCGGGCGCGGCCGTGCTGAGCGTGCTGCTCTACTCGTGGCAGTTCCCGCACTTCAACGCCCTGTCCTGGAACCTCCGTCCCGACTACTCCCGAGCTGGCTACCGGATGATGGCGGTCACCGATCCGGGTAAAATTATTGTTTTACTATGTATAAGAGTCTTATAACCCTATGAGACTCTGGGTGTTAAAGCTCTTCGGACACAAAATGAAGTTATAATCATAAAATTAAAAATGTTTAATTGCTCTCTTTAAAATACACAGGTTTGTCGAGGGTTGTTGACAAAAAATGACATAATATCATACATCCAAAAGCTGATGTGTTTGTCAAAATATCAATATTTATTAAAAATATAATTGTATAGTATAACATTGATATACAAAACAAAAGTTTTACTTAGCCGTACCCTATCAAAAAAGACGAAGCACGAGTATAAGCAAGAGCGCGGTACGCTCCCTCACTTCTCCGCATATTTTCCGCCGATAGCTTGAAATGAGTTCTGCGCAATGGCATGTTACCTACTTCGGAGGCGCATTTAAATTTTGCGTTAACTGTATATTGGCTACAAGCTCCAGGTTTTGTTTATTGTTTCAGTTCAAACTATTTTATGGTATTGATTAGTAATCAAGCAAATTTACTGATGTTAAGAAATGCCTGGTAAGCCGACCATTCTTTAAGAGCTTTTCCCGTGTTGATCTGGGCTCCTTGGCAGAATAGACCACCTACCTTCCTGCTAGGAACCTCGTAAAACGCGAGCATAGGCTTACCGTCACTACCACCGTGACATCTCACTATGTGGTAGAATTTCGCACCGACTCGCCCGGATTGGTACCACCGCCTTATCTATTCCTGCTGCCATAACGCCATAAGTGCTTGCCGTTGACGTGTTCCGGTTCGGAGGGTAAGGTAACTGGTATACTTACTTTTGCTCGAGGCCTAACATCCCGTCCTCAGGTTGACAACGTACCATTACCGCCTTTGGTGTCTCTAGGCGGAGTGAATTTCTAACCATCTAAAAATCCACCCGCTTGTTTACTTTCCAATACCATAAAAAAACGACGGGTTGCACTCCGAAAGTGCCGGCAAAAGTGAAAACTTGAATATTAACGTTGTATATATTTTGGAATGGTTAGGGAATAATTATCTGTATGAAAGTACTGTCATTTATGAGGTAGATTACAATATTCATTATTTGTGCTATCGTACACAAACATGACAACACGAACATTCGCGCATGCGCCGTCTTCAGAATTTTCGATCAGGGCAAGTGTCCAGGCGCAAGTGTAGAAGTTTTCACCTTTTCCAAAAAAGTGCGCAACATAGAAGTTTTCACTTCAGAAAAGAGTAACGACTATTAAAACCCCCTAAATACGGGGATAATCCTACACTCGCATTACCAATATGACGATGTGGAAATGAAGTGAATATATTTCAGGTTTAT
>NJDD01001857.1:609440-627396 GCA_002245505.1 Calephelis nemesis
GTTGAGGCACACGGGCATTATCACGGCGACCTGCCTCGCGGCCCCCTACCTGGGCGTCACCAACACGTGGTTCGCCGTCGAGTCCTTACCGCTTAATGTTTATTTTATGTACTTAGGTGAGTAGCATTTTGGTAACTATATTTTTTATTCCATCCACTGAATTAACATTTTTTTTCGTATCCATGTCTCATCATATACACAACTAAATACTGTGTCGCTTCTATATCGCTTTAAGGTTGCGACATAAAATTCTAGATTATTTATTGGGTTAAAAATTCTTTGTGACTTAAAATCAAATCGAATCAGTTTGACTTTTTTTTAGTTCCTGGTATTGGCGTTGTGGCAAATGCCATTGTCCAAAGTTTGCTTCAAATTATCCGATATCTCTCTTAAATTATTCAAAAGACAGAAATTTGTCTGGATCTTGAGTAAAGCGGTCGCCACCATGTTGATATACACGATACACTGTTTTTTTTTCATTAATAGTTCACTTGTGCACTTTAACAGTGCCAAACATTGCACAAAAATTTACTTATTTTAATCGTTTTCATTATTCTTAGCATCTCTTCTGATCTTAACAGAAGAAAATAATTTTCGCCTGTTTGATGTAACCCCAAATGACTGAGAAGTTTAAGTCTTGCAATCAATTCTATTGACTGGTTTAACCTGTGTTCATGTCATGATTGTGTCACTTGTACAATTTTACATAGTTCGTGTGAAAAGGCTTGCCGGTTTTATTCATTAAATCGTCATAATATACTTTAAGAAATCAATATATAACTATAAGCGTGAAAATATACAAAGGATTTTAATAACAATTAGAATCGTACCAAGTGCAGATGATAACAGATATGGACTAGGTATTTAATTTAACAATAAAACTAAAAACTTAGTTCGATTTCAATAAATTGTCTATGTACCCAACAATGAAGCACTTCTTATTTCCCTGGGATTACATGATTAGGTCCAGACTCGGTGGCAATAGTTCCACCTAGGAAGTAGCTACGCTTGTTCAAATATTTTCAAAATCGGTTCAGAAATGACTGTGAAATCAATAAATAAAAAATAGGAGTTGGACATATATGTAACCTGATCCTTTTTGAAGTCGGTTAAAAATTCATCTTTACTGGTAGAAAGATCACTATACAAAGCAGAGAGAGAAATTTCCAGACTTCGCTTGAATTTTAATATATAGTTTTTGCAATGGAACTTGTGAAGAAGGCATGTACGTCCTTTTCTTGGACAAGGAAATTGCAACATTTCCTGGACGTTATGTTCCTTACTAATTATGCTGTTTTATTTTATTTCAGCGTGGGAATTCTACAAAAAGTCAGATAGTGGTAGTTCAAGAAAACTTTTTAGGTTTTCACTCATACACCTACCCGCACTGATGTTGCTTATGCTAGTTAATAAGAAGTATTGGAGTGTGAGTGAGACGCAAGAGCTTAAGGACATAATAAAGAGTCAAGAGGTGAACAAGCTGCCCGAGTCCAAGAGGATCACAGTATTACCAAGGGGGCCTGTGGTCGCTGCACAGGACGCCGACACAGACAATGTTGCACCATAGATGTTACTGTTGAGTTAGATGTGCAGAGGCCAGTACATTTGTCACAGATATGACACAATATTCTACAAGTTCGAAACTTTAAAACTTTTAACATTTTTTTGGCCCCATCTAGTCGTCATAATTGACCAGTTTTTGGCGATTTAACGTGTAACTAATAGCACACATGTCTTGTTCCTCAGTTTATTAAGAGTGTTTTAAACTCAGATATTTAATACGTGACTGAAAGAGGCGCTATGGCGTAAACAATCTTATTTTATAAAAGTTATTTTCTTCAAGTGTACCAAAAAATTTTTTATTGCGGCATTATACTGGCTCAGCACTTTCAAAAACTAATTTTGAATTCGTGTCTTACTCGACACCATTTTATAGTATTTTTTTTATCTGTAAATAATGTACATTTGTTATATTATTTATAGAGTTGTTAAGTTGAGAAATCATTGCGAGATTACATTAAGTAAATTATTTTTCAAATACGTTGTTCCTGTAGTTGACTCGTGTAAATAAATAGACGAATTACAAAGAAAACTTATTTTATTTCTTGTCGGCATAATTTAAATTATGGAATTGAAATTTAAACTACATTTACAAGATTCAGACATTTGGACCGTCGACAATGTGTGGCTGAAGTGGATACCGACCAACCGAGATTTATAAAATATTACAACTGGCCAACAATCAATAACAGTATTAAAAATTATGATATATTTCGATTTAATTTCAGCTCCATTTAAACAAAGTATCGCTTCAATTTCTCTTTTTAAAAATATTTTCAAAATACCCTAAAAAAGTTTGCCATAAAAAGATAAAACGCCATTTTGAATTAAAAACGTTTGCTTTTATAAAAGTCTAAACAAAGCTTGATAACTTCAGCTTACTTGGTAAATAATAAGTTAATTAAAAATAACTTACAAATTGATAACATTGAGAGAGGCAGATGAAATCTTCTACTTTTGACAACTGATGAAAAGTGAAATTGAAGTGACACTTTTCCTTTGTCTTATTTGTTATAAGGGGGGCAGTGCGCGGTTGTGCAAAGTGTGTTTGATATAAAAACTACATTATTCACATATTTACTGGTGTTGTTGTTGGACATTTATACAAATCAACCGTTCGGTGGTGTTGCTGGATCTTCAGTGGGATTTCAACCTGTCGGGTGAATGCAGAGAGATCATCTTCCTAAGTAATACTTCATTTTCTGAAATAAATAATTTATTATTAGGAAGCGTTACCAAGACTTTTATGCCTTACTATCTGACCCAGCATTCGGACCCAGATCGCTTGACATTAATGCTTCTGTCTGTCGGATCCAATGTGAAACATTCCAAAATCAATAACTACTTATTATTAAAAAAAAAAATCCAGAAGACCAAATTGTGAATCTAAGTTATTCTCGAATTCCCTTGAACACACACAAAAAGTGTCATCAAAATCAGTCCAGTCGTCTAGAAAGAGTTCAGTGACAAACACACAAACACAAGAATTATATGTATAACATTTATAAAAAAAAATCATATGGAAAAAAAATGTAGGGCAAGATATCAGTGAGCAAAAACGCAAGAATTCTGTGGACTCAGCTAGTCAATGATCAAAAGAGGACTACATAGGAATAACTACTGTTTCTCTTCCTACTTTTAAGAGGATACGAGCGTAAAGATACTATAACAATATTTTTTTTCATCCAACCTCTTTAAAGACTGTATTTTTATGTAGACTGGTCCTGATTGATACCTTTTAGGTATTGTCATATTCCGATTTAAAAAGTAATAGAGTAATTGTTTTATCAGGAAGAACGTCTACATTTTGGCCATTTCCTATAAAAAAAACATTCTGACCTGTTCGAAGGCAGATTTATAGAGGCAGTCAAACTAGACCAGGCCTAGGTCATTAGAGGTCAATTTCAATAACTTATGTAAGATAAGTTTTGGATAACTATTTTGGATCAGTAACCAAGCAACACCACTTTTTTGAATAGTTAAAAACAGTATTTTAACAACTAAAACTCAGCAGATTTACCTCTATCTGCAGATAGGCTATTGAAATAGACAACTACTCACTTGGACTTTTTAGACGCACGATCATCGCGACTGTCGTCTCTGGAGCGTTTCTGGGATTTGTGGTCGCCGGAGCTGGAGTGTTTCTTATGGTCGCCGTTGGACTTGCTGTGCGAGGACTTGTGGTCGCGGTCGTTGTGCGACTTGTCGCGGCTGTGGTGCGACGATTTGTGGTGCTTGTCGCGATTCTTTGACGGACTGTAGCGAACAGTAAATAAATATCACGGGACATATCACACACATTGAACTATCCCCAAAGTAAGCAAATTATATACTTGTGTTATGGGTGTTAGTCAACAATACTAATACATAGAAATAGTTAATAGTTACAGTACAAATTTAATAAACACCCATACTGGGAACAGACATCTATGTTCATCATATAAATACCTGCCCTCGGGTATGATGTCTCTGAACAAAACCCCTTTAAAACATTAGGTTAAAAAAATACCTGCCCATGACGGTAATCGAACCTGAGACATGCGATTGGTGTGATGCGGTGGAGTTAGAGCGTGCACGCTAACCTCTCGATCAACAGTAGTAACGTAAAAATAATATGACATCAATTTCGTCCTATCACTGTCAACTTTAACCCTCTATTACGTACCTAGCACCATCTCGGTCGGATTGGTAATACCATCATAATTATTCATTTAACAACAACCTGAAGAGCTGATGACTTGCACAAGTGGCCTAAGACTTGAAGATGTGATGGTAACATACCAGTGACATCTATGGTGTCTATAGCCAACTGTTGTCTCTTACTATTATCCGTCTCCTTGTTGGCTCCCTTTTATATAATACAAAGATACACGCAAAAATCAAATTCTAGGTTATAGACGCGTAGAGTTTGGTTCGAATATACAAACCTGCTACTGGAGTGTTTGGATGGGCTTTTGTGGCTGGAGGACTTGTGACTGCTACTCTTGTGGCTGGAGGAGCCCTTGCTCTTGTCAGGTTTGCTCTTCTTCCTGCCGTCGTCATCGTCGTAGGACCGGCGAGGGTCGCGGCCGCCCTTCCTCTTCCTGTCGAACTCGTCCCCCCCTCCGCGGTCGAAGGTCCTGTCCTTCTTGTCCTCTTCCGCCGCTTCACGCTCTAAATCTGACCAGTCCTTTCCGGATTCCTCGTCTTCCTCTGTAAAACACATACTTACATGTAACATATAATTATTATATTTTTATTTAATAATATTATTTGAACTAAGATCAGATGTTCGCTATTTATTGGATACAAGTCGCTGGATCTGCTAAAATTATTCGTGAGATTTGATAAAAATGTGTCAAGTTAGAGTGAATATACCTTCAACTCGAGTATAGCCAGAGGCGTAAACATAGTACAAAAATATACATCTATACCAAACTTATCATTTTCTATAGAATAAGCCCGGGATAATTTTCCGTCATCCGTTGCGCAATATTTTATAAAAATTAATATATAGACAATATAATATTCAATATTATTAATATTACTATCCATACCGTCGCCTTCGCTTGAGCCTTCCGATACGTCTGAAGCCTCCGAGTCGTACTCCGAATCATCCTCCGACTCCTCTTCGGACTCCGCGTCCGTCGGCTCGTATGCATCATCTTCTTCTTCAGACTCCTCATCCTATAAATAAATTACCTGCTCAACAACATATGGAAACGGACTTGGCGTGATGTATGTATGTATGCATGCTTAAGAGATGATGAAAGTGCTTTTCTGTATATTGCAAAAAATACTCCAGTAAAGTTAAACATACGCTGATACAGTAGTTTCGGACTTGATTCGACACATGCATTATGACACGTGATTCTTATTTATAAATAGACTAGTGGTCGCCCGTTGGTCGAAATTCGACAATAATAAATTTTAATATCTTGTTGATAAGAACGCCATCTTCATTTCTCGAGACCAACTACTGAACTTTATGAATAGTTAGTGCGCCATCTGTGATCTTTTATCGTTATCAACAACATATTTGTTTGTGTGTGTCAAATGCATGGTAGTGTGGGTAATGTTTTATTTATTGATTTAATGTACAATTATTAATATATAGATATATAAAGCATCCAAATAAAGTTACTTGCCTGAGCATTATTTTCGGCATCCGATTCTGGATCTAAGAAAGACCAACCACCATTGTCGAAGAAACCTTCAATATCATCTGTGATTGTTTTCATCACTTTAGTCCAGTTGAGTGATTGGATACCTTCCGAGTAGCGGATATCACACGAACTAAAAAAATAATAATGTCAGTTATTACAAAATAAAAAATGCTATTTGTTGTACAAAAAAAATTAAGGAAATCGAGATATGTAATTTTGAAGTGATAACTAATTATGGGTGGATAAAACGCCTCATAGAGTTTCATACTTGATCATAATGTTATTTTGTTCCTATAAGTAAGTATTTGGATTTTGCATAGAACTTGGGATCCATTAAGATTTCCATTCTTTTTGCATAATTTTTGTATTGAACTTGGCTGTACTTTTTTACATTTATGTTTTTTGTGGGATATCATTACTTTTTGTACAGAAAACTAGGCAGGTAGGTTAGGTTTAGCTACTATAGGTATGTACTATATACTATAATAATATAGGTACTAAATTTTACGACTTTTAGACCTTAATATCTTTATAACAGCTTGAGCTAGCTTTATGAAATTTGAGATTCTTGATGTCCTTATGGATATGATTACACACACGTAGTTTTAAGTATTTACGTTAAATAGATTTTGAGTTATAAAAGGGTCAAAAGTGGCACCAAGTGGTTCGTGTAAAATTACACTCGGCGCTGGATAATCAGTTCTTTGCTTGAACTTGGCTTGACATGCTGCCGCGTGTCTAGATAAGTATATAAGTCTGTTGGGTGTCTCGAGGCGCACACGTTTTTATTCATATTTAAAATTAATTACAATAACTATAAGTTTTCTTTTAAATAATTATAACATATAAATTATGTTGTCGAATCCTGTTTAAATTTCCTAGCATTACAAAAATTTAATACAAAGTAATTTAATGTAAAGTAATTTAATACAAAAAAAGGTTCTTCAAGACTTTGGTCCTTAGAGTTTGATAGTCAAGCAATATTATCATTAATATTAAAATTACAGAAAACATTTTTGAATTCCTTTTTAAACTACTTTTGTATCAAGTGTGGATGAATCATTATTTTAAACAGGAATTAGAAATTTATTCTGTAAAACTGATGCTAATGATGATATCTCTCGAATTCATCTTATTATCCGCAGTATGCAATATCACTTTTATCAAGTGATCAGATAACTAATATTGGTTGAAAATTGACTTTTATGAATAAATATCCCTGGACAAGTCACCCAAATTGAATCGAACCCCAAAGCAAGCAAATTATATGGTTGTGTTATGGGTGTTAGTCAACGATTCTAATACATAGTAATACTTAAATAGGTACCTGAATAATTTTAATAAACACCCAGACCCGGAAATGCAGACATTTAAATTTTAATCACACAAAGCCTGCCTCCGTCGGGAATCGAACATGAGCCTCGCAGTTGGTCGATGTGGTTAGGCGTGTACGCTAGCCAATCGACCAACAAGGCGGTCAAAAATTGATGAGATTTTTTCTACACTATTTATGACTAGCGTGGATAAAGCATACGGTGAAAGAATTAATAAAAGAAATAGTAATAAAAATAAGAGATCGACGGTCCCTACTTATAAAGCGACATGTCTAAATCGATGGTTTACAGGAGAGCGATTTAAAGGTTCAATTAAAGTTTAAAAAAAACTGTTACACTTTTCACTAATATGGCTTTAAAATTTACGTATGTAATAATTTTATCTTTTATTGACAGTATTGAAATAATACCTACTACGTATATATTCTCATGAAAACTTGATAGGTAACCGTTTCTACGTTAATTTTTAGAAAGACGTCTCCAGAGTTAAGTCTGATATGACCCTTTGTACGTGGAAAACTAAATATGCTTTATTTATAAGAAATCGTCAAAATAAAATTTATTTCAATTTTCAATCAAATTAACTCCACTAATGTCTGATAAATATAAATCTGATTTTTATTATATTTCTAATACTCTTATTATACTCGACGTATAAAAAGACAACTTTGAGATGAGACGAATGGCGCCAATTTTCAAACATGGTATTTCACGTTAAGTACGACTTGTCCGTGTATACTACACGTTCCGTGAAATGTGTCGGACTTGTTACCATATACGCTTTAGGTATCTCGTGAAATAATTAAGTAATTAAAAAAATATTTAATGGGTACACGCATATTAATAAATATAAGCATATAATGCAATAAAAAAAATTGCCATCTTCGACATGTCTTTTTATACGTAGGGGCCGTCGAGATATAAATTTAAAAAATTTTCGTAACAACACATACAAAGGAAATATGTAGTTTTTATTGTAATTATAAAGTTTACTTACTTTAACCATTCCTTGACATGATCCAGCATGTTCATTGGAACTGCATTCACCATAGCAACTTTTTTCGAGTAATCTTTAAATACAAACACCATATCAAAGTTCTTTAGGTGGAACTGTACTCTTTCGAAGTGGACTAATTCCACGTCTTCCAGGGCTATCACAAACGGCGGCCATTCAGTGAGGTTCACTAGGGCACCTGATGTGGGCTGCAGAAGGACTGTACTTCGGAATGGTGCTCCGGGGAATCCAAGTTCTCTGTAAAGGATTGAATGAAGATCAGATTAATTTCAAGTTTTACTTTGTACACTCCTATTGATGATTTATATAAAGAATTAAACGAACACGGGTGACTTGCAATTTAAATACGTATTAAGTTAATATTGTATTAAGTCAGTTTAGTAAAATCAAAACATTTACAGTGTAGATTTTGTATAATGAGCCTCAATTAATAGATTTCTTCAATCTGTCCAGTTTATCAAAAACACCTTGAACTGTCTAAGCTCATTCAAATCCATACCAAAACTACCCTCTGGTAATTGCAAAGCGTAACAACGGAGCTTTATTATGGTATGTTGCTAGATAACATGATTTTTTTCCCGATAGCTAAACAGAATCCCGTGTTAGAGCTTAAGAGATTCTGTTTTTAAAATCTAAATAACAAACTTGCATAGCTGTGAACAACATTTATTGGAAAATACACCTTTACATCACACATGAATAATCATTCTCAATTTTTTTTATTATATCTAATCATCATATTATTTATTCGTCATGTTATTTATTAATCATTATCTATTTATAAAGTTTATTGTTTATAAATGTCTACCTCTTTGAAACGAATAGCAGATCAACTGAACCTCTTTAAAACAAAAATAGGTTCTTGGTATAACAAATATTTTAAAATTTCCTTAAGCTTCGTTGTATAGAAGTTCCACTGTTTTATATTAATAAAATGAACTGGCCATACAAATTCGCATGTTCAAATTAGTTATTAAATTTTATATTTTTTAAATTATCAATGTAAGCTGTAAATAAAATTTGTTATTAAAACCAACTTAAATTTTGAAAATAAATAAACACCGCCTGTTACTGTCGCGATAATGACAATGTCATATTTAGGACCGGTGGGTAGGTTTAATAATAATAATAAATCATCTTTATTTCACATAAACCTACAAGAGGCACTTGTGACGGGTCTATATAATAATAAATCTACCACCGGATCGGAACGCGGCCGCACACTGAGAAGATCCGGCAAGAAACTCAGCGGGCTTGTCTTTTTTTTTCTTACTTTAAAATTGATTTACAATAATTTATGTAATGATACAATATATTTTATAAGAGATTGGCATGAGGAGCAACTAATCCCAAGCAGTCTTATCTGTTAAATATTCAGCAATGTTATAATAACCTTTTTGATTTAATTTACATTTAACACATTTCTTAAATTTATTAATTGGAAGTTCTTTCATATGAGTGGGAAGTTTATTGTAGAACTGTATACATAGGCCCATGAAAGAATTGCTTACTCTGTGGAGACGAGACACATGCACAGCAAGATTATTTTTATTCCTAGTATTGACACAGTGTATATCACAATCTTTTTTAAATGAACTTGAATTTCTGTGAACATACATTAAATTTTCAAAGATGTACTGGGATGGTACAGTTAGAATTTTGATTTCTTTGAATTTTTCTCTCAGGGAAACTCTTGGGCCTAGGTTATAAATTGCCCTTATGGCTCTCTTTTGTAAAATAAATATAGTATTGACTTCGGCAGAACTCCCCCAGAGAAGAATTCCATACGACATGATGCTGTGAAAATAACTAAAATAAACCATCCTAGCGGTTTCAACATCAGTCAATTGTCTCATTTTTTTAACAGCATACGCTGCTGAGCTTAATCTAATTGCAAGTTTATCAATGTGTGGGCCCCATTGAAATTTCTTATCAATTGTTATTCCTAAAAACGTAGTAGAATCTACAAGGTCCAGCTTGTTCCCATTAAGTTGTATGTTGGTATCTACTTGCCTCACATTTGGCATTGAAAATTTAATACAATTAGTTTTTTTTTCATTCAAAAAAAGATTATTTACATTGAACCAGTGTACAACTTTTGAAATCGCATTGTTCGTTTCGTCATACTTACCCAGTTGTCTTTTCACTTTAAATATAAGTGAAGTGTCATCCGCGAACAATACAATTTCGTGATTGTCTCTTACGTAGTAAGGTAAGTCATTAATATATACAAGGAACAAAAATGGTCCAAGAATAGAGCCCTGGGGGACACCCATTGTGACAGCAGCACCAGTCGATTTTTTACCATTAATATCAACCTTCTGAATTCTCCCGTTCAAATAAGAAATCAGAAGATCGAGTGCCTTATTTCTAATTCCATAATGGCGCAGTTTCCTGATCAACGTATCGTGGCTTACGCAATCGAATGCTTTGGACAAATCACAAAACACCCCGATTGCATCTTGAGAATCCTCCCAACACTCATAAATTTTCTTCAATAATTCCACACCAGCATCGACTGTTGATCTACCCCTTGTAAAACCAAACTGTTTATTATGAAATAATCCTAATTTGTTAAAATGTAGTAACATTTGATTCAATATAACTTTTTCAAATATTTTACTCAGGGTAGGCAGAACGGAAATAGGTCGGTAGTTGGAGGGATCAGAAGAACTTCCAGATTTAAATATAGGTATAACTTTACTAAGTTTCATTAGATCAGGAAATACTCCATTTGAAACACAACAGTTAAATATTACGGCTAAATATGGAGCAATAACATTTATTACTGAAGCAATAATTTTAAGAGAATGTCCCCATAAGTCTAACGTATTTTTAATTTTTAATGATTTAAAGACTTTTATTATATCTGATGCATCAACAAACGAAAATTCAAAACTAATTTTACACTCATCAACATATTGCTTCAGCAATGATTCTGCAGCACTAGGGGATGAGCTGAGAGCTTTAGTAGTTTCCGCTGCAATGTTTGCATAGTTGGCCTAACATCCCGGCCACAAGACAGTGACGCACCTACACCATCTACAGCAGTGGTGTCTATACTTTTTGCTGTGAAAATCGACTTGAGAAAAAGTTAAGGGTTTAAGATCGACAGCATTATTTTTATGTAACTTTTTTTACTATCTATCAGTAATAATAACACGTATTTATACTATGATTTATTTTTATTTTTATGTTGTAGTCATAAGTAACTATTAGCAGTTTTACATAGTTTCTTACCATTTACACAAATTTGTAGATAAAAAATATTCGAAATTCGAAAGTAAAATCTTGTAGGTACTAACTGGCTTATGCCCGGTTCCTATAATCAACGAATCGTAATCCGTCAGCTAAACCATTCGTAGTTTGTTTAAAATTAACGGAGGGTTACCAATATTTTCAAAAAATGTTTAGAATCAATAGTCGGAAACGAGCAACCGTTGTTAGTAATCATACTAAGCGTACAAAATACTACCATCCGTAATCAAAACGACTCGTTTTTTGAATATAGGAACCGGGCATGAGCGTACAAAATACTACCATCCGTAACCAAAACGACTCGTTTTTTGAATATAGGAACCGGGCATTAACCACAAAGATCGACATTGGAACCTCTCGCGATCGACATACACATCTAGGGTGTCTATTGGCTGCGGTCATCTCTTACCCTCAGATCACCGCGGGATTGTATGTCCCTGTGGACTCACCTGAAGGGCGTGTCGAACTCTACCTCCTGTTTGGTGATGGCGTCCACCCTCTCACAGAAGGACTTGAAGGCCAGTTTAAGTTTATGTCGCAGTTCCCGCTCGCTCTGCTCGGCCGCCAGGTCGTCGCGGTCGTGCATGTGCTGATGTTTTCCCAAGTCTGTCGTGATCTCACCCACTTCCGTGTAGAACTGCACATCCACATGTTTCTTTTTGCCTAAAATTTCCATTTTTTACATTATAAACTTAAACTTACTCCAGCAAGAGGCTCAACCAACACTGCAGCATCTCACTGCCAAAGCAGTATACTGATTTTGGTGTAAGGGCGTGTAATTCATATGATCAGGGCATCTGTCTGTTTGCCTACTAGTGAAATTAAAAAAAGCAATTTTTATAGGGATCTACCCGTCGTCAAAAGAAACCACTTAGGCCTGGATCAAGGCCTTGGCCAAAAAGTTAGCCTAAATTAGTCTGATATCTGAATATTTATTTATATATTATATATATTAAAAAAAAAGTTTTTAGTAGTATGTGTATTGTTGGTGCTAAAACAGTTTAGTGGTGTGTATTGTGTGGAGCCGGATATATTTGGGAGATTTAGCTTGCGATAAGTCCAATTCATTCTTAGCACACTATTTTGTCTGTTTTACGTATACATTTTTTGGCGAAAAATTGCAAATTAAATAATTTTATTTAGATTTAAATATATATTAATGTGTTAAAAAAATTAGGTAACTTACCAAACATTATAGCGTGTTTCAAATGAAAATGCAAAAGTATAATCATTTCACCGTCGCAAGGTTGGAAGAACGCATTTTTTATATTATTATACAGTATGTCCACTTTGTCCCCTCTTACTGAAGTGAATCTGAAACCATTTGTATGAGCTTCTAAAGAACCGCTCATCCTCTTTGTGACTATATTGGGCCTTATGTACAGATCTTTGAGCTTTGGGTTTCCTTTACTCTGTGAGAGAACTAGTGTATCTTGTTTAACCAAATCCTCTTTTTCTCTCTCTTCAGCTTCTCGAGTTTTGAATTTCTTTTGAACTTCTTTTATAAGTCGAAATCCTGTGTTAAGATTTGAAGAAGGGGGTGATAATTCCCCTGGCTCTTTTGTGTTTGTACTTCGGTATGTACTGTAGAGAAAAGTTTAATTATTAGTAATTGTAAATAAGTTAAACAAGGTTTTAATATTCCAGTATATAATATATTCCAATATATAATTTTTTTTTTTTAATATTCCAGGACACCCTTAATAAATTCCGTAATATAATGTGGCTAATATACTTACACTTCTTTGACAAATGTGGCATCAGGTTGTGTATAGTTTCCACCCTCGTTTCTGCCCATGGTAGCCCCGGGGTGGAAGAAGTTTATCCTGAGGTATGTATAGTCACCCTCTACAGACTGAGATATATTTTTTATGGTAGATATATGGAATGGTACTGGGACGCCGAATATGGGCAGTATAACTGTTTCATATTTACGATCTGAAAATGATGATTTGTACAGGTTACAAGCGGTTTCGGATCCTTAGAATATTTTTTCATACACAACTTTCATTCTCCATTAAAAACCCTTGAGGGATGATTTTTGTAAAAAAAATGTAGTTTCACTGGTGATAGAGTGCTGTGCAGCAATTTGCACTTTAAATTTTGCAAGGGTAGGGATCTACCGCTTTTACTATTTTTGGCGCCATCCAGATAGTAGTGTAGCCAGTAGACTTACAGTCCCCGGAACATAAGTTGGCAAGAGTCGTTAGATGCGCAGAAACAATTATTTAGGTCTCTGGTGGTCAAGCGGGACGCGGGGCATGACGTGGCGCCTATCCGAGCGCGCGATTAGTGCGTCGGTCGACTCCAGCCTCCTGCACCGTGTCTCGTGTTCCGATTTATTTTTTAGGATAAAAAGTAAGTATCTTCACGCCCATATCCCGAAAGGGATAGGCTGAGGCACAACCAGGGCAATCACAACTAGCCGAAGACACTAAGTCCCACAATATAATAGGTGACAAGCCTATCGCCAACTGGGCACATATCCAATCCCGAGCATCATTTTTTTTAGGGTGATAGGTAATTTTTTATTTAGTGACTGTATTGTTGATGCATTGTTTTGTTTTGGTTACCCAAGTTATAAATTTATCGCAAAAAGAACGTTTAAAGTTTTGTTAAAGTTATCCTTTTCTAAGTAAGTACAGAATTAAATAATTAGATTTGTGTTTTGCGATACAAACATTCAATATCTTGATTTTTTTTTTATTTAAAAAAGATTTCGTTCGTGTACCTATTGTTTTTTTTTTAATTAACCTTGTTTGTGTTAGTTATTGTGATTTTCCTTGTGTTTGTGTTACGTAGTTATTCATTGGATTTGGTGATGGCAGATAGGAGTCATGATGATGCTGATGATATTGGACGTTTAAAAAATTTAATTCACCCAGCTTCAGAAGTCCGGTGGCGTCGCAAAATGTAGGTATTGTACCTACCATTCTCCTACTTAATGTTCCTAATATTCGCGAGCGACGTTGCCGTAGTGAACAAATTTTATATAAACAACGACGGTATAGAAGTAGGTGGGTCGTCCGTCCTAGTATCGGCAAGCATCAATAAATTTTTCTACGGAATATTCAAAACTTTGGGTGATTATTTAGTTTGTTAGAATAGAAAACATTTGGAAAATCGGTACTTTGAATAATAAACTATTTTTTTAGTTACTGGCCTAGAAATATGTGTTAAATAAAGTTCACAAACAATATTACTATCACCCTTCTCACAATTGATTTCTATGCTAAACTTAATTTTAAATGGTTTAACTATTTGACTCAAGAACAGGACACACAAACATAACACAACATAAAACTTTCTTTAACTTAAAGCAGATTATATAAAAGGGCTCTGAATGTTATAGACCTCACTTGCCGATGTTTGCAATTTTACCCAATAAAATTTACAAATTTATTTATGTCGTTTAATTATTATACACAAGGCTAAACTTTAAAATTAGTAAGTTACAGCTTTTTTTACAGTGTGGATAATCCCCTGGATACCCGCTGCGCTCGGGGGAGAACAGCAGGTTATGTCGAACTCGAACTGACTAAAAACCACACTATGACCCTCGTGCCGCCCTGCTAGGAGCGAGATGGGGTCGCGTTGGCATTCACCATCTCGCTCCGCGGCTACGGCCCGGTCCTGACCGGGCCTCCTCCCGCGCTAAAAGAGGAGCGACTCCGGCCATTGGAGTCGCCCCTCAGGCGTGCGAGGCCGTGCTGGCCGAGGAAAGTCAGCGAGGTCTGCCGGAGGGGACTCAGGGAGTCGGGGGACTTTACGCTGCAGGTGCTTAAAAGGCGAAGGAACCGCCTTCTTGCGCCCCCGGTCAGCCTGCGCCGGAGCAGGCCTGAGTTGGGATCGTCCTCCCGGGCCCGCTCCGCGGTAAATGTAAAAGTTACACCTAACTGGATAAGAAACAAGTACTTACTACAAAAAAAGAACTCTCTGGGACTCACCTACATAAAGTTTTAATTCCTTGACTTCATTCTCTCGTGGCATTTGACTGACGCTTTTATATGAAACTGTATTTTTCCTGACTTTCTCACTATCTTTTCCGCTGGACTGTTTCGCCAGTCTCTCTTTAGCTTTTTCGTTAAGTGCTATTGCTAGTTCTCTTTGATGTTCCTTGCGTTTCTCTTCGGAGGAATGTTCAGTACGCAGTTTGGACTCGATAACAGCTGTCCTTTTGCCTCTGCCTAAAATACACTTACAATATAGTAACAAGACAAATTTCTTTTAATTATCTAACCAATACAAAACACGTGCTATGCTAGTTTTTGTAATAATAATTAAGACACCCTCATTTATAAGGCAATGGTGTCAATTGTGCATTACATTATCTAATTTATGTAAAATTGTTGCAATCTTTCTAAAAATAAATGGAAGCAAAGGCAAAACATCCTTTATTATTTAATTATGACACAATCCTGTGTTAATGTTGTTGTTACTAGTAGTTGCAAACCTAATGTGACAACATTGTGTGGTGTCACATGTATACCTAGTATCTTTTTCTTTCAATAATGGAAAATAGAGACAGTTAAGTTTCGATGCTACGATACAACATAGGCACTAAATCATATGTATAATCTACATTGATTACAATCGTGTAACACACACCACACTAAAGACAACCCGACTCAAAGCAAGGTAGAAAATACTAGAATTTGGGATACCAGTTTTTTACTAATATACAGATATTTTACAAATAAAAAATACGACTTAGTAAATATACCAGAAATACAAATAATAAGTTGTTATAAATTTTAGTTTGCATAATGTGGTTTAAAAACATTTTTTAATAATTCCTGTTAGAACAAAATTTACTTTTTAAAAGAATAATAATTAAAAAAAATAGATTATTTACAACATTTACGGTGCCAGTAACAGTCAAAAGTCACAAGTCTACCAAAAATATCTAATATTAAGCATGAGTAAACTAGTCATAAAATAAATGTTAATTCAGATTTTGATCTAATACTATACCTATGTTAGTGTTGCAAAAACAAAGAATATCTAAACAAAATCAAGCATTTAATTCTAGGCATGCAAACAACTATAAAGGTATTGCAAAACTCACCTCCATTTTCTATCCAATCACGATTGCATGTAAGTAAAACAAAATAAATAATGTAGAACATTAGAAGGTTATGGAAACATGAAAATAATTTAAAATTTTATGTACAAAAAAAAATAATGAACATTAACCCTTTTAATGCTAATAATGAATGTTTTAGAACAGAATGTAATCGGTCAAAGGAAATGTGTTAAAAATTTACCAAATGAACAGAATTTATTAGATTTAACAGAATTTAATTTTCATAATAAATATTTAACTAGTTCCAAGTTTGAACTTTTTATAAAAATCAAACAGTACAAACAGTTGCTCCATTCAAAAGCTGAACAGTTCAATTGAATGTATCTAGCATTATTAGCATTAGTGACACACTAAAATCAAAACCTGTTAAAAGTTAATATAAAGCTACACTACATATAAAAATAGTTGTATGTCCATGGAACAAAAAAGAATTCTTAATATTTTGTTGCATTAAACAATCCTCCTTAAATGGGCTTAGTTTCTTATATATTTTTAGGATACAAAAATTGGAAAAATATTATCAACAAATATTACACCGGCACACAAAAAAAATAAGTAGAATGTGCATTTGACCGGACCTATCTACGGGTACGTATTTTGGTCCGCTGAATCCGAATTTGAGGTCAGTTTGACCCCTACACCCTCAAGTTTCGAGAAAACTAAGAAAAACTGTAAAATGATGAAAATCGGTAATTTTAACGAAAAAATTTTTTTTGGAACTAGACTAAGCGCGATTTTCACGTATTTCGATCCGCTGAATATGAATTGAAACTTTATTGAGGCCACGAGACAATTTAAACGTAAAAAAATCACACAAAACTCTCGAAAATTCTGAAAAAATATAGTTTTCATGATAAAAAAACTTCTTCTGGTCCAATTCAGATAAAATTTGATATCTTTTGATGCCTTTAATTCGCATCTTATTACTTTGTCCCATCACCTTCTAAAGCTGGAAAAATTAGAAAAAAACTGTAAAAATTACCATTTATAACAGAAAAAAAAAATTGATGGAACATGATTTAATGCCTAAAATAAATACTCTATAATGTAGATTTATGAAATAACTTGAAATCTGTGTAAAACACAAGATATAAAAAGATAGAAAGAACTGATTTTTACGAATCCTAAAGTTTGCTTCGTTTGTATCACACTCTTTTATCCTGAAATTATCTTCGTAGTGGATTCCTCTTTCGTTTACGATTTTCTTCGGGTACTTCTCTTTTTATCATCCAACATGGAAATCACGCTCAATTTAGTTCCAAAAATTTTTTGAATTATTAAAACTGCCGATTTTCATCATTTTTACGGTTTTTCGAAGTTTTCTCGAAATTTGAGGGTGTAGGAGTCAAACTGACCTTGAATTCGGATTCAGCGGACCAAAATACGTACCCGTAGGTAGGTTCGGTCAAATGCACATTCTACTTATTTTTTTTTGTGTGCCGGTGATTATCATCAGCACAGCCAAGAGTCTTATGTAGTGTCTACTTTTATGACCTTTTTAACCGACTTCAAAAAAAGGAGGAGGTTATCAATTCGTAGCGATATTTTTTTTTTTTTT
>NJDD01001857.1:627748-643415 GCA_002245505.1 Calephelis nemesis
AGGATATAGTTTGTACACATAATATTATAACAAATTATTTCATCCTTTTTAGTTCTAGAGAGTTTTTGAAGGCGGTTTTCTTTTTTGTTTAAAAATAATTTTATAATTTAATAGAAAAAAGACCTAGATATTATTAAAAATTCAAACCTCACCGAGTATTTCAGTCTTGTTTTCTTTCTCTTCTTCTTCATCTTCATCATCATCTTTTAAGAATATGCCAATGTTTTTTAATTTTTTCTTGGATTGAGTTAGGAGTGAAGCTGGTTGTTCTTCATTGACAAGTACAGTATCACCAATAAAAAGTGCATAAGTCTAGAAAAATATGTCTCCTTGTACTTCACTATGGTATAAGATAGAAAAAATTAAAAAAAATTAAGGGATTGATTGAAAATGTTACTTTTTATGTAATATAAAAAAGTATATATATTTGATTTTCAAAGAATGTTAAAGTTATGTTTGTTCTATTTTTAATGAACTATCAATAAATTATAACAAATGTAAAGTGCAGAGAAATTATAGGTATCAATATGTGAAAGTTATAGTGTAAAATATATGGAGTACCTTTATAAGTGGCCTACTACTTATTATATTACAGTGTAAACTCCATATAATGTCACTCTATTTAATAACAAACTCCCTAAAGCATCAAAATTAATTGTCTTTGGTTGATATTACTTGTTTCCATACAATGATACACTCTATATATATAGCACCCACTCTCAGGACTACAGTAATTAAGTAATAAAAAGTATTTTCAAGTGTTCAAAATTAGTAAAAACTGCGCAGCTATTTACGATCTTTTCTTGCTTACCTAGACCTAGACCGTAACAAACTCGACTGTCGTCATTTATACTTCATTTTGTTTACAAATTGGGATTGCTTGCACATGTAGCTAGTTTTTGACTATGACAATAAGTAGGAGTCATGGATTATTTATATGTTACCATATAGATAGGCAAAATACAGCAAAATTACTGGTGCAGCAAAAAGGTTGTCTATTGTTTTCCTGAAGAATATATTGTGACATATATCCAAACGCCAGAATTTCATTTGCCCGAATGTTTTGTTGTCCATAATATACTTGTGACATACTCTTCTTTGCAATAATATTATTCAACAGAATATTTAAAAGCCTTACAAAAATTTGTATTTGCATTAAGTAAATTGTAAAGGATAATGGCAGAAAAATGTCTGGGTTTGTGTTAGCGTCCATAGATTTCACTAAAACAAATCAAGTCGAATTATTTTTTAACGAATTTTCATGTTTTCAACTTTTTTCTTAAAAGCAGGAGTTTATTTATGATATAAAAAGCATATCAACTGATTACGAAGTAGGTACATTAAACTTCAATTGTCAATAGTGGTGTGACACTTACAAATACTAATAGTATGAACCGATTGTATCGATTATTATTTATTTCATAAGATATTCAATAACAATTGAAGATCTAGTGTTGGTTGTGGTTTTAAAATACGCTTAATTGAACTCGATTAATTCATGTTTAGCATCGATATCAATAAGCTAATTGAAGTATTACAACATTAAAATCCAATAAATATGGTATATCGGATCATCAAATCAGTTAAATGTTTAATCGATTTTACTTTTAATCGAGTCTTATGCCATAGCGTTACTATCGTTTTTGACAGTAACAGTTTGACAGTTAGATGTTGTTCTGTAGTTAGATGCTACAGAACACATTTACATTAATCTGTGCTACAGAATACTTTCTCGTGATATTGTGATGATTCTGAACTTTAGATTAAAATTACTGAAAAATTCTTCACCACGGCATATTATTCATACCGCCAAGTAATATAGCGTAATATTATATACAGCCTATAATAAAATAAATGTGGAAATTAACATGCAAACCAGATTTGAAATCAAACTTCGTAATATGTAGTGAAAAAAAGAGTAAAATTGTGTTTACTTCATTTTATTTGTTATATTTTATTCATGATATGTTTGATTTAATGTTAATCTACCATATTAATATGTCATGTGATAAAGACAGAACATGACTGTTTATTCATAGCCTAAAAATTAAAACATTTCAAACTCGGATATCTTTTTTTTTCGGCTTTTTCGAATGAAAATAAACTAGCTTATAGACTCAGGTACTATTACTGAAACTTAGACACATTTTTCTTATACGGGACGCTTCAATTTGAATCCAGACAATTGTCACTATGGAGATCTGCCATTGTCCTTTATTACAGTATAATTATGTATTTTTAATAAATATTTGATAGTATGATTACAGATAGTAGCTGCTTTTATTTCTAATACCTATTTATCTAGTACTCCTAGTAGTAGTACTTTCACCCCGTGTTGGTCTGGGCTCCTTTGCAGAATAGACCATCTGCCTTCCTGCCAGGCAGCTCTTAAAAGGCGAGCATAGGCTTACCGTCACTAACACCGTGACATTTGACTAGGTGGTAGTTTCGCAGCGACTCATCGGATTAGTACCACAGCCTTACCTATTCTTGCCACCATAACGTCGTGACGTGTTCCGGTTTGGAGGGTAAGGTAGCCGGTAAACTTACTTTTGATCGAGGCCTAACATCCCGGCCTCAGGTTGGCAACGCACCATCACCACCTTTGGTGTCTCTAGGCGACGTGAATTTCTTACCATCAGGAAATCCGTCTGCTTGTTTGCCTTTCATTATCATAAAAAAAACTCCATTATTCGACCAAAGTAGCTTCTGTTAAAATTTAACCTAACACCTTTATTCTTAAAAGCTTTCTGACACTTCGCCGGAAGCTACCGCGGCACGCTCGCTTCGTTCGCTCGGTTCGTGCCTTGTCTTTCATGTTCTAACCCAACCTAACCAAACCAAATCATACCTCAACCAATTGATCATTTAGTAAAAAACGAATATTTATGCTCTTTTTCTAGATGTTATTTTGATGGTAAATGATTTTATGGATTGTAAAAATATGGCTTACAACCATGCTAGCAAATTATATCATTGAAATTGACTTCATGGGAAACAAAGTTTCTAGCATGTGACTAATATAGTTAAATTTGAGTATGACATATCAAATTTAAGAAACAATAATATAATGTCTGTTGACTATGATAGCAGATGAAATTATGGCAAAATAAAATTCTGGCAAGCGGGTGAAACCGCAGCAAAAGACATCGAACAAAAATAATGGACTATACACAATAGCATTCAAATTAGATTCTTTTTATGTTATTACAAGTCTGAAATAATCTTTTTTTAATTCTGATTTTTCTTTTTTCCTTTTAACAACTTCATATAACATTATAAAATGCACAGACCTTTCAGTGTTGTTATATAGAGTTTACACTTTATTATTTTATTAGGGGCTTTTAAAAACACTGCATTTGCTACTACTTTTTTCTTTAACATTTGTAACTACAAATTTATGAATATTCCAAACCTTTCCTTCTTTTTCTGTAGCTGCTGAATTAGTTAAGTTAGCCAGGCCAATGTTAATGTTGAACACCATACCCTTTTTGGCAACAATTGATGTCTTTGGACCAATAACAATGGAGCTCTCTCGAAACTCAATACCCATAGCAAATCTAAAATCAAATATTGTACAATTATCATATAAAATTCATATTTTTATTAACTTATTTATCTTTGCTTTTAAAATTAAAATAAATATCCCTTACAGTAAAAAAAGAAAAAAAAAGAAAATCCTAGTGTTAAAATCCTATTAATATTATAAATGCGAATGTTTGTAACGATGTGTGTATGTTTGTTACCCTTTCACGCTCGAATGGCTCAATAGATTGTGGACCTGGATTAACATATAGGCTACTTTTAATCCCGATCGCATGGGTTCCTGCGAAAACGCAGGAAAAGCCGCATGTAACAGCTAGTGTAGACATAATACAATGTTGATACTATGCTTAAAAACATAAAATTATTATAATATTTCCCATACTTCTGGTCAATGATAAAATATTTCCATTTCTAAATCTAAAAATTAGACTAACGGTAAATTTTATATAACATTTTCAAAAGTATTGAACTAAAAAGTTATCTAAATTCAATAGATATATCAACACATCCACGTATTTTTAATATCTCAACAAAATTAATATTGCATCATATTATTTAATTTCATGCAATAAAATAATATCGAAAGCAATGATATTGCTATTTTAATGTTATTACATACCCAAAAGATTTAGTGAGATTATCAACAAGATCTGGTTTTTCTTTTTTAGCCAAAGCCAAACCAGCATCATACACTGCTGACAATTTAGCTCCAGCTACTAAGGTTTTCATCACTTCCTCTTCCACATTTAAAAGAAAGTTGTAATTACTCTGAACATCATCTGTTGGATTTACGAGCAGTGTGCGCACTATGTTAGAGCAATATGATTTATATCTTGCACCCAAAGAACAAATGATTGCACCAAAATGAAGATGATTCTTGTCCGAAACTGCACTAAACTTTAAACTATAGTTTCCTCCAGATTGAATTATTGGTGGATAGCACATATCAACTTGGCTTGTGTCAACTCCAGTTACATATTTCTTATCTGAGATTGCAGCTTCTACACCTTCTGCTAATTTTGAGTGTTTAACTTTCTGGAAATATTACATTTATCTGTCACAAGAAGGAAAAATAATGTTTATTTGTTAACATATGAACAATTGAAACAAAAAAGTAGCTGAGCAACACAAATACTGAAAATGGATTTATAGACCAATGATGGGTAGCATGCTATTGGGATGGTGTATACATCTCATTGTATTTATATTGCTTATACAACTATGTCTTTCAACTGCCTAAGACATTAGAATACACTTATATATATGCAGCTAAACTATTACCTCACAAACATTTTTGTAACTCCAATGTCAAATAAATTAATTACCTTATCAGAATCAATAATTTCCATAATTTGATCTTTTAAATATTTAGTGAACACATCAACTGTTACTAGGCAGGCTTTCTTAACTGTAATAATCTCTGAATCTTCTTTTGGAGCCATAAGCAACGCAATAGACGAACTTATATCTGTGTTCTCAAACTTCTCTGCCTTTAGAACAGCTTTCCAACCTTCACAAAACTCTCCAGGATACACATCTTTTGCAAATACACCTAACGTCTTCCCTGATTTTGATTTTTTGATTTCTTGGATAAGTTTATTATAGTTTTCTTTATCTTTATCATTCTAAAAAAATGTTCGAATTATAAACAATACTATTATTACATATCCCAACTTATAACTTAACTAGCAGCCAGCCTGGCTTCGCACAGTTATGAAATATACATATAAACCTTCCTCTTCAATCACATTATCTATTAGCCGCATCAAAATCCGCTGTGTAGTTTAAAAGATTTAAGCATACAAAGGGACATAAGGTCAGAGGAAGTACTACTATGTAGTGATACTAAATTAACACTACAATAGTCAACTAAAATTGATTAACCACAAGAATTCAACGTAACAATATTCTAGTAAACATCACACAGTAAAGTTCACATATACCTGTGTATATACTCTTCATAGAATTAGAAAGTAAATGGAGAGAAATTTGCTAATAATGTAAAAATGTAAAATTATCTAAAGATACCAATGTGTTCACACTTTTAGTTTAGGATGTTACGCCTTCTGCAACAGTATTCACCAGGTACCTTGATATTTAAACCGAAGACGACAGTATGTATGAACAAAATGGTGATAGCAAAAGATAAAAAAAAATAGAACACAAATTTGCAAATCAACTAATATTAATTAACCTCAAAGTCTAAAAAATGATAATATTGTATCAAGTGAACCCATAACATAGTTCATATATATGAAGAATCAATAAAATTTTCATAGCTTTGATACCTCTTATACTGTTATACTCACAAAAAGGTACTAGAAATTATGAAACTCCAAAAAAATTGTTTTGTATTCACACACAAATTCTTAACTTACTCTGTCTCTGATAAGAAGTTTAACTGTTGGTAAGTCTGATTCTTCTTTCCCATTCTCAATTTGACGAAGAAATTCTATTTTCTTTTTACTAGCAAGGAAACACATACTGTTTTCTGTTAAAACTGTTATGGTATCAGGCAATTCATATCCAAATAACCAAGTCTGAAACATAGAAATACAAAATATACACATGTTAGTGCGAAAAATAACTCCTACAATTGAGACTTTATACTAAAATTGAACGAGCAATTAAGAAATAAAGATTCAAACCTGTAAAGCAGTCGACTTGCTATATAGTGTATCCTCATCAATTCCGACGCAGGACACCAAACAATCCACCTTACCTAATGCATCGTCACTTTTTGCTTCAGCGGCAGCCTGAAAAACGAGGTATTTAATTAACACGCCATAAGAATTACGAAAACTAACAGTGTTGTTTAGATGACAAACCTTCCACGCTGCATACAGCTTTTTCATACGCCTAAAAAATGTTTCTTTATCAAGAGATATATTCGACATTGTGAAAATTACAAACTATAACTAACAATCATTTAAAATCAAACTCGGATACTTATTATAACAATTAAACGCGTTTCCCAGACATTCCGAACTACAACTTTTGACAGCAAACAAGAATGGCGATTGGCAATGGCGAGGCGCGGGCTTTTTACTCTATTATTATTATTGTCTATGAAATATGACCATCGACATTCTAACAAATTGGTCTAACGTGTATTTCTTCGCTGTCGCCAAATTTACAAGAAACTGAAAAAGTGAATTGGAAATAAAAACAAATTATGAAAATGAAAATGTTGAAGATGTAGAAAAGGATAAATTAAATGGAGTTTTGACGCCATCGCGAATGACGAAGGTCGTAATTTTTACACAATAATTATTGAATTTACCCTAAATTATTTGTGAAATTAGTTAAATTAGGTGGGAATTAGTTTAATTTTGTTCAGTGAAAGTGCACAAATGAAACAAACATGACGAAATTAGTGTATCTTGTATTTTCTCGCTGCCGCCAAATCTCCCAAAGTGAGCTTGTGTAAAATGGCCACCGCTTTACTCAAGACCCTGATGTGACTTTGTAAATAGTGACTAATGGCTGTAAGAATAATTAATACGGAAGACTGTATAAGAAATAATTAATACGGAAGACGTGGCAGCATGGCCTACAGGTCTTAGCTGGCCCTATAAAAAGGAAATTTAACTTTAAAAAGATGAGTGAGTTTTGGCGCGGAATTTTGGCGCCATCGAGAGAAAAGATGGTCGAAGTTTTTTCATAATAATTGAATTTGAGTGAACTACAATTTTGTTCAGTTAAAGTGCACAAATGACATAATCGTGAAGAAATTAGCGTATCGAATATTTTCTCGTTGCCGCCAAATCTCATTACATGAGCTTGAGTAATGAGGCCGCTGCATTACCCAAGAGCCTGACATGACTTACTGACGACTTATGACTGATGACTAATAATTATAATTGATATAAAAGTTTATGCAAATTTCTATTTGACGAATGGCAAAATACTAACGTGAAGGCCAAAACTTAAAGAAAGAAAGAAGTAAAAGAGTGGAGTTTTGGCGCCATCGTGAATGAAGATGGTCGTATTTTTTCATAATTATTGAATTTCGTGTTTATATTGAGTGAAATTAGTTGATTTAGGTGGAAATTAGTTTAATTTTGTTCAGTGAACGTGCACCAATGAAATAATCATGAAGAAATTAATGTATTGTGAATTTCCTCGCTGCCGCCAAATCTCCCAAAGTGAATTTTTGTAAAGTGACCACCGCTTTACTCAAGAGCCTGACGTGACTTTGTAAATAGTGACTAATGACTGTATAAGACTAATAATATAGAAGACATGAGACTTATGACGAAATAATTAATACGGAAGACGTGGCAGCATGGCCTAAAGGTCTTAGCCGGCCCCAGAAAGGGGCAAAATAACTTAAAAAAAATTAACTTCAATCAACTTGATATATTTATGTTTATGTACCTATCTGTCAGTTAACCTACTGTTTCTGTTCTTATTTCTTAATATCAACCAAAGATTACAATATAATATTAGGGCAATATCAACTTATTATAGGTATTCACAAAGTAGGTACATTGAATAATAGGTCTGATATATTAAATATAACCAAAAGGTGTAACTATAGAACTTCAAAAATTGAAAATATTTGAAAACGACAAAAATCAAAAAACTTTCAATTTTATGATAACTTGTAAACAGAATGTTGAAATTGAATTCGCACAAGCATCCCTATCTAACAGAAACTGTTAACAAAACTCTTACCCAAAACCGCATTGTGACTGTATTAGATTTCTTATTGGAAGATGTTCAAAAGCTTGCTATAATTACAAAACTAAATTTATCACAAATTATAGAGTTAAGGAGTAGTATTTATACTGAATATGCAGCACCTATTAAATGTAGTTCTGATATCTTACTATCACTACAAAACAACGATTTCTTCTCTACAGGTATAGAGTGGTATGTAGAATATATTAATAAATTTGAGTATCTACCATTTTTGATGATCCTTAAATATAAAATGTTATTTTCATTACAGCAATTAATTTGTATGTTGACTTTCTTACCAATATTAGTAGAAAGCTTAATAAATGATTAGAAGATTAAGCAAGGGCAACAGGACTTAGAGGAGTATTTAGTTGCGATTAAAATCCAGGATAAAAAACATAAGTCTCTGTCATCATTTGAATTGCAAAAGATTGGAATTAACTACAGTCATCATTGGACTTGACTGCGTGAGGTCCCGGGTTCGAATCCTGGGTCGAGCAACAAAAGAAATTTTTTTTTTTTCCAATTTTGTAATAAAAAGAATGTTGCTTTGGATTGGACATGTGCCCGGTTGGTGATAGTTGTTTGCCACCTATCACATGGAACTAAGTGTCTTCGGCTAGTCGTGAGTGCCCTGGTTGTGCCACTGCCTACCTCTTAGGGGATATGTATGTGAAGGAGATACTTTTGGAGTTAACTTTGTGTAGCAATATATCTGGATAATTATGATTTGGTAGTTTTGAAAACAAAGAGTATTGGTTATTTCTAGCTTAGTGTAGCTCCATTTTGCACTGCAACAGCACTACATCACATTAGTTACACTGTTGTACTAAGTTTACTAAGCTATCTTAAAAAAAGCATGAATATTAAGCAAATACACAACTTAGAGTCCTTTGTTTTCATTTAACTCTTACTAGCCTTCCTAAATTAGTTAGACAGAATCTCGTGTTTGTTACTTTATCAAATTCTTAAAAAAAATAACTTTTTTTTATAATTTTAGCTTAGATAATATATTGGATGGAGGTATCCCAATTGGATATGTTACAGAAATCTGTGGATTGGCTGGGTCAGGAAAATCCCAACTATGTATGCAAATTGCTATCAATCATGCGAAAAGAGCTGAAACTACTGTTCTTTATATTGATACAATAGGAGATTTCTCTGCCGTTCGCATACAAAAAATCCTCGACGTTGCTGATTTTACACATAAGGTAATAATAGTAAAAAACTCTTGTAAGAATTAACAGAAGTGTGTACCCTCATGATTCCCATCTCTGCTATTTTGCCTTTAAGTTGTGGTATGTTGATAATAAGCTGACCATACTTTATATTAATGAATTCAATTGTAACTAGCAAGATAAACTATAAGTTATTTTAAAATGTTATGTTTTTGCAACATTTAATATTTCAGAACATATAAATCTAATAGGACTCAAACATGATAGTATTATTTTTTATTTTTAAGGAGATAGCTGCTATAATGTTAAAAATAAAAATAGTTTATATTTGGAACATGGAAAATTTGATAGATTTAATAAAAGTTCTTAAAAATAGGGCATTGAAAAATTTATCACTAATCATTATTGACTCACTACCTTCTTTGATGTTCCAACACTTTGGAGATAACAACAAAATAGGTAAGGACAGTAAAAATACAGATGTATTTATTGTCATACATAATCTTTCTTAAATAATTTTAGTCTTAGTCATAACACCAAATATAAAATAGTACGATTTTTATACTATTTTATTCAATAAAAACATATACAAAACAATTATTATAATATATGCAACTCTTTCTAGATTTATGGTGACATTGTTTAAAAAATAAAATGTTTTTATTGTACTACTAAAAGTACCGATAAAAAAACTCTAATTTATATAAATTGAATTTTATTACATAACAATTGTAATTCTTGCAGGAATCACTTATTTAAACACTTTAGTGAGTCACTTGAAATACTTGTGTAAGGAAATGCAATTGAGTGTTATATGTGTTAATTTACAAACAAGATGGATAGATATGGAGAGTGCAAATCCGGGTAAATTTTGTGTCATTTTTCACTAATTGATTATTTGGATAAAAAAAAATGTAATTTATGTTTATAATTCAAATGTATTGTATTATATTCAAATATATAATATGGAATCTAAGCCTAGTTGATAAAGTACTTACATACACTCTATTGAAGCAATAGGACCGATATGTTATTTTTTTAACAGTTGAATTGTTTAGTAATAAGTAGTAAATAATAAGTTTTATTAGTAAGGGGGTATATGAGTTTATCTATATCTATGTGTATATTTATATATGTATATTTATATATTATATAATTCTTATGTTTGTGTGTTTGTCACTGAACTCCTAGACGACTGGACCGATGTTGATGAAACTTTTTGTGTGTGTTCAAGGGAATTCAAGAATGGTTTAGATTCACAATTTGGACTCCTGGAAAATATTTTTAATTAATTTTTTAATAATAAGTAGTTGTTGATTTTGGAATGCATCACATCGGATCCGACAGACTGCTCTACTGTCTAAGCATTAATGTCAAGCGATACAAAGTTTGCTCGGTCAACTAGTTTATATATATAATTCTTGTGTTTGTGTGTTTGTCACTGAACTCCTTCTAGACGACTGGACCGATGTTGATGAAACGTTTTATGTGTATTCAAGGGAATTCGAGAATGGTTTAGATCCACATTTTGGTCTCCTGAAAAATGTTTTTTAATTATTTTTTTAAAATTGTTGTTGTTAGTTGTGGATTTTGGAATGTTTCACATCAGATCCAACAGACTGCGGTATCGTTGAAACATTAATGTCAAGCGATAAGAAGTTTGCTGGGTCAGCTAGTATAGTAGTATATATATTTAAAGATATCTATATATGTGTGTATATTAACTACATAGTCTACTCATTGATGTGCATGATTGTGTGAGTTTGCCACTTTGAATGTTTGTGGATAGTTTTCATACTGTAGTATTTGTATGTGCGTTTAGGAAAAACAGTAGATAGGTACTTTAACTTTTTCAAAGAACCTTTTAATATTAAAAATGTATGCCCTGTGAGACCTAAAATTTCAGACATTTTACACTTTCAGCAAGTTTAGTTAACATACCTAGTTAACTTTTAACGAAATTGTAAATTTATTCTAGATGAGGAACTTGGTTCCGAAAACTTAGTCTCAACATATCAAGAAAAACGGATCCGATGTCTTGGAAAATATTGGCAGCATATCCCATATTTAGTAATTATTTTAGAGAAGCAACATACCCATGTTTGTGAAAATACAAATAGCATAAATTATACTGCCTCAGTTCATAAGTGTAACATACCTCAAATTTATAGGAGTTGTGATATAAAAATTGGTTTAACTGGAGTAAGTTAACATTAATAGGTTAATTGTTGCATAAATTTGTGTGAGTATAATAAAATTTTTGAATATTTTAGTGTTTTTATTGAGACACATGGTCAATTAAGATATAGCTTACGATCATGGACCTAAGAAATTACGATTTGCCAAATTTCGGTTTATAAATTACCTCAACTCAATATCATATAATCACAGTAGTACTATTTAAATTATGCGCTTCGGATATATTCGTCAAGCTTCGGAAATCCGAATGTATTCTAAAGATATCTATATAGACACATATCTTCACCCTAAGTCCCTTATGCGGTAGGCAGCGAGTATCGAGTGGCAGAGCTCACGATCCTGACAAATTACCTGTCTGGCTTCCTTCAAGTTCGTTACTCTTTTCATACAAACACGCCAGTTTCGGAGACTCTTGACACCACCCTCGGACAATATCCGATTGATCTGATCGTGGAATGTGAACCTTGGTCTCCCCGGGTACATACATCCATATTCCATCCACATTCGCATTGTATAGGTATCTGCTCTCTCAATCTTTCAACTGTCATTCTTTCCACATGACCTAACATATTTTTGCATTTTAACACCAACACTTTCTTTCAATCCCACTCTTTCCCGCATGTCACTGTTACGAATGCGGTCAGCGAGCGTTACACCACAAATTTTCCGCAGCGCCCTCATTTCGACCCCATTTATCCCACTTTCATGCTTTTTCTGACATACCCAACTCTCGCTTCCATACAATAACGTTAGGATAAGCACAGAATTATGCAAAGCGAGTTTAGCTTTTAGACTCAAAACCTCGCTTTGAAATAGCCCAACGCTCCATTCATACTATTCCCTGCACACACTCTTCTCTATATCCGCGGTGTACCCTCCATCCTTGCTAAAAGTGCAACCAAGATATACAATTTCAGTCACTTACTCCAACACTACATCATCATCATCATTTCAGCCATAGGACGTCCACTGCTGAACATAAGCCTTTCCCGTTGACTTCCACTTCGACCGGATGGAAGCGGCCTGCATCCAGCGAGACCCCGCGACCCTGATAAGGTCGTCTGTCCATCTCGTGGGTAGCCGTCCTATGCTTCGCTTGCCGGTACGTGGTCTCCACTCGAGAACTTTTCTGCCCCAACGGCCATCAGTTCTCATGACAGGTTGGTAGAAACTGTCCATACTCTGGGGTCTAAATTTCTCAGGCCTCTTCATAGAGATAGACCCCAAAGGCTCACCAAAGACACCCTCAACCTCATGTCTAAACGACGCGCAATGACATTGCAGACTCCTGATGATGCTGAAGCATACCGGCAGCTCAATAGACGGATTTCCAAGTCCTTGCGACTCAACATTCGTAAGTTTAATACAAATCGTATTAAACAAACAATAGAGCGAAACCAAGGCTCTAAAGTGTTCGCAAGAGACATTTCTATTGGGCAAAGCCAGTTGACGAAGCTGAAGACGGTAGTGTCACGTCCACTAAAGTTGAGGTATTGAGGGAAATCGAGAGATTCTATGGACAGTTATATACCTCGGTCGCAAAACCTGTCACTAACACGGCAAAAGACCCCAGAGCCAAATTGACCCGACACTATACTGAAGATCTCCCTGACATCAGCCTGTACGAGATTAGAATCTCCCTATCCCTATCGAGATAGGCCCTCCGTCAGCTTAAAAATAATAAGGCGCCGGGTGAAGACGGAATCACCACCGAGCTTCTGAAAGCGGGTGGAACACCAGTACTTAGAGTCTTTCAGAAGCCCTTCAATTCCGTATTGCTCGGAGGTACTACGCCAGAAGCATGGAACAGAAGCGTGGTGGTACTTTTCTTTAAAAAGGACGATAAGACCCTTCTGAAGAATTACAAGCCCATTTCGCTTCTGAGCCATGTTTATAAGCTGTTTTCGAGGGTCATTACGAATCGTCTCGAGCGCAGGCTTGAGGACTTCCAGCCACCCGAACAAGCCGGATTCCGAAAAGGCTACAGTACCATAGACCACATACATACAAAATAATACAGAAGACCGAGGAGTATAATTTGCCATTATGCTTGGCGTTTGTGGACTATGAGAAAGCCTTTGATTCGATCGAGACCTGGGCAGTGCTACAGTCTCTCCAGCGGTGCCACATTGACTATCGCTATGTCGAGGTGTTGAAGTGTTTGTACAACAAGTCCACTATGTCCGTCCGAGTACAAGATCAGAGCGCAGAGGCGATTCCATTGCAGAGAGGTGTAAGACAGGGAGACGTTATATCTCCTAAGCTCTTCACCAACGCAATGAAGGACGCTTTTAAGCTTCTGGAGTGGAAAGGAATGGGCATCATCATCAACGGCGAGTACATCACTCAGCTTCGATTTGCCGATGACATAGTCATAATGGCGGAATCGCTGGAAAACCTTAGTACAATGCTCTAAGACCTCAATCGTGTTTCCCGACAGGTGGGCCTGAAGATGAACATGGACAAGACGAAAATAATGCGAAATGTCCATGTAGCGCCCACCCCAGTGTCAGTTGGGAACGCGATCCTAGAAGTTGTCGACGAATATATATACCTAGGACAAACGGTCCAGTTGGGTAGGTCCAACTTCGAGAAAGAGGTGAATCGACGAATCCAACTCGGTTGGGCAGCGTTAGGGAAATTGCGTAGCGTCTTTTCGTCCGAAATACCTCAGTGTCTCAAAACAAAAGCCTTTAACCAGTGTGTTACCAGTGATGACCTACGGCACCGAGACGTGGTTTCTTACTGTGGGCCTGATAAACAAGCTCAAGGTTGCACAGCGAGCTATGGAGCGGGCTATGCTCGGGGTTTCCCTGCGAGATCGATTCAGAAATGAGGTGATCCGCAGGCGAACGAAAGTCACCGACATAGCCAGCCGGGTTAGCAAGCTGAAGTGGCAGTGGGCAGGGCACATAGCGCGGAGAACTGATGGCCGTTGGAGTAGAAAAGTTCTCGAGTGGAGACCACGTACCGGCAAACGAAGCATAGGCCACCTACGAGATGGACAGACGACCTTATGAGGGTCGCGGGGTCTCGCTGGATGCAGGCCGCTTCCATCCGGTTGACGTGGAAGTCAACGGGGGAGGGCTATATTCAGCAGTGGACGTCCTATGGCTGAAATGATGATGATGATGATTATGATTATGAATTAGTGTCGTAGACTAATACCAGTAATAAATATGCTTGATTTGCTTACCTTGGTCTTATAGGTTCAATTCGTGTAACTTGTTCAGGAATATTTGTTTAATAATTATTTGACTAATTAGCAGTGGCAAGCTGCCTTAACAACATTATTTTATTTGACATTGATTTCAAATTCTCAACTATGCATTCTATTTAATATAATATACGCTATGGCAAGACTATTAAAAATCACCTGGAGAAGAGGGCTAGTGCCTAACTTTAACTAGTACTATTTCTATATAGTGACTAATGACTGTGTAAGAATAATTAACGGAAGACATGTGTCTAATGACGAAATAATTAATACGGAAGACGTGGCAGCATGGCCTAAAGGTCTTAGCCGGCCCCAGAAAGGGGCAAATTAACTTCAGAAAAAAAATGTTAGGACCCAGTCTGCACCATAAATAAGTCTGCACCTCAGATAAAGTATCCCCTTATCTGAGGTCTGCACAATTTTATTTTTATCGATATCGACCTCAGATAAAGTATCCCATATCGACAAACACTGACGATATACTTATACTCATGCAAGGTTCCTATTAGTCTTTTTTGTCGTTGATTATAGGAACCGGGCATCAAAGAGTACATAAATACTACGTAATAAGAGGCGGGACTTCCAGAGACACAAAGCAAACTCGAATTTCTGACTACTGACTTCCTGACTAATTATAATTGATCAGAATTGATATAAATTCGATGCATATATTTTCTACTTGACGAATGGCACAATACTAACGTGAAGGCCAAAACTTAAAGAAAGAAGGTATTTGTTGTCATGTTCATGGTCTTTTCGGTCAGTGAATTTGACAGTTCTCAGCAGTTGATTATTTTAATTCTAAAATTGTGTGGAAGGTAGCGCTGCAGTCCTTATTGCC
>NJDD01001858.1:0-10741 GCA_002245505.1 Calephelis nemesis
TTATAAAAATAGCTATTTAATTATTTTCTCACTCATAGAGTTATACAATATTTTTAAGGTTTTAAAATAGAAATATACTTAAATTACAAAAAATAATTTCATACAAAAATTAAAATAAATGTGTTGACTCAACTTAACAGATGACATGAAGATTAACATTATAGATAAGTACTATATAGGGCAATATATCTCAGCCGTTGAATTTTTTATTATTCTCCTGTCCACGAAACGATTGTGTCTAAATAAATAAATTACGATAATATAAATAAAAAAAAATAAATAAAACAGGTATTGCTAAATAATTAACTATATCAAAAAATATGTCTACATTTTTTAGTCGATTGTTCCTATTAATCTAAATATTTTAATCAAAACTTATTTCTTACGTACCTACTCAATACTGCGGATTCGTTGACTTTACGTCTTCTATAAACTGATGGAAAAATAGTTGGAGCGTAATTAGGACTTGATTCAACATCTAATTTTTCACCACCAATGAAGTGTTCACTGCATATAATATCCATAGGTTTTGGAGACCATAACGATCCATCAATACTTAACAAAAAAAATATTAATTAAATTATTACTCCGTTTTCTTACACGATATATACCCATGTATATGACATTATTCTATAGAATACGGTTGTAGGTTACAGTAATACTTATTTTTGCTTTTTAACAGCAGTTACCCATTTTTTCGTTGATATAATTTCCATTTGGCAACCGGAAACTTATAAAATTTACAATTACTATTCCTACTAGTATTTTTGCAATCAACTACACAACAACTTTGATGACCCATTTAATTTTATTTATTTAATTAAACTGACACACGTGTTATTGTTATGGTCATAATATACAATAAAGAGCCACCCGTAGTTCTGTATTGTCCGCAGCGGGCGCGGATATCACTTTTTTGTCCCTCACTATGCATTACGCACCCAGCGAATACCTACCGAAATTTAATAACACACAAATTTACCAACATGGTTGAATAATCCGCAGAAAAAACCGCATTATCGTACCATCAGACGATATAATGAGGACTCAAGTTTGGAAGACTGAAAAAGAAGAGGAAGCGCTCGCTCTGTGAGGACACCAGACGTAGTAAAAGCTGTGAAAGCGCGAATTCAAAGAAATCCCAACCACAACCAGAAACTGTTAGCCCTTCAGATGGGGTTAAGCAAAACTACGATGAATAGGGTGTTGAATGAAGACTAAGGTCTACGAGCTTATCGCAGAATAAAAATAACTACTTCGAAAAGACGACTTGAAAACTAAAAATTTAAAAATAATAAAGATTTAATATTATTTATATACTACCTATTATTTATAAGTGCAATTTACTAATACGTTTGAAGTCAGTGCGATGCAACTAACAATAATATGTTAAAACTATTAAAATTATCTTTTTTTGTCATATAACTTTTAAATTCTCCACTACCACTGTCGGAAATAAGTTTTTTCAAAGTAAGCATGACACCTAAAAAACTTACACAAAATCTTTTGCTAAATGTTTAAAGACAAAAAAACGAACACAAAACGTTAACAACCGTTGGTTACAATTCACAATGGGGAGTCCACGGACGTTAAACATTAGGCACCCATTTTTATCCCTAGTATAAGCCCTTATCTCTTCAAAATCAGTGGGATAACTCTTATATCCTGTTTAACTTTAACATGTTTAACATAATCTATGAATAAACAACAATGTAATACTAGAGTTAATTGCAGATTTATACTTTGAATAAAACTTATCCCGGTTTGGTGAAACTGGCTCTTAGTTAAATAAATACTAACAAATGTTGCAACTAGTGAGATTGTAAGTTCCAGTTCAACAAAAAAAAAACATTTTTTTCCTTATATCTTTCATGTAAATTTACTAGGCGAAAAAAAAAACCAATAACTTAGTCACAACATACGTTAGGAAAATCATTAAGCTACATTTTAGTTCTCATCATATCAATAATCCAGACAGCCGTCGAAGGCGTGAACGAGAGTCGTAGATCAATAAAAATGTATTGATTATGATGTTGGCATAATGTGAAAAATAGCTCAAAAATATCTTCTAAAGGCTTCTTATCCGGACGAAAGGCACGCGCATTCAAGCAAACCCTCGAAGGGCAAAGCAGTGGGCTCCACCTCGCCACTCAGTGTGAGTGCCAACCAAGTAAGCACTCCCGATTTATAATTTAATAAATTGTTCGGTCAATAGCCAACCGATTATGCTGGTTCTTTTTTCTAAAGACAGCTCATGATTCCAAGATGGTCCCATATTCGTTTTATTATAATCCGACTACTGGTTCCTCAGTTATACTTAATAGTGCATAAATTTTCACTTACTTGAAAAATTTTGGCGTTATTAAGTTTTACTCAAAAACTACTATAGCCTATTCGCGTTAAGAAAGTTAAAATGAGGTTTTGATAAAGTTATTCTTTTTAAAATATCAACCATGTCATATTTACTTTTTGTTACTTTTCTCTCGTGTCAATGAAAAATATATTCGACTTATTAAGACCTTAACAAAGAAAACAGTGACTCATTGTTGTCACGCAGCTAGCCACGCCCCTAAATAAGAAAGTCGTGTTCACTAGTTGAGTATGCCTTTCAGACAGTACAAATTTGTTTTTTGACAATTTTAAAAATTGATACCTCACCTATCCGCAAAAATAAAAGTGGGTCAATAATTATTCACAGTGGAGAAAGACAAGTGATTTACAATGTTTTTAAATACTTTGAACAGTGTATAAATAAAAACGTGACTATGGAGAATATAGAAGTGAACACGGCTAGTGCACGCAGTTTTTCTGAAAATACCGTTAATAAAATCATCAAAGAACAGAAGGAAACGAATGATCTGAAATCGCCTGTAAAACAAGAGCTCGACTATCTATGATCAACTTAGACAAATGTACTATTAGGAGAAAAGTGCATTCATTGTATTCAAAAATCGAGCACCCGACATTAGACAGTTAGATCACTATGTGCTGATGATGCAGATATTCCACCATTCAAACGTACTACACTTTATAAAATACTTTATAAAATGGCGATGTAAATATACTTATAAGAAAAATTAAAGAACACAGGAAATCCAATAAAAATATATATTTTCTTGATGAAACGTAGGTAAACGCTGGACACGTTAAAACAAAGGCATGGGTTGATTCGATGATCAAAACAAGAAGGATGCTTATCGAGCCGGTTACGTATAAATGGTCCCGGCGCTCCTTCGGAAAAAGGTAAAAGGTTGATAGTCTTGCACATTGGAAGTGAAAAGGGATTTGTGAAAGGGGATTGCTATTATTTGAATCCAAATCAACTAAAGATTACCACGAAGAAATGGACGGCGAATTTTTTTAGAGTTGGTTCAAAAATAGCATACCAAAACTTGAACCGGGAAATGTTGTTGTCATGGATAACGTACTTTATTACTCAGTTAAATCTGAGAAGATACCTACACAAACCTCAAATATAGACTGGCTTCAAAGTAAAGGATATGAGTTATTTAAAAAAAGAACTTACGTTAAAAGTTGGCGAAATTGCCCCGCAACATAATAGGTATCCTATTTAATCGACGAAATCGCTAAAGTAAATGGCATGGAAATTATGTCCCAAATAAAAAAATATATGGCTGCCAATAATTCAAAACTCAAACTTGAAGATGTAGAACAGCTGTTTTATGACGCAATAGCAACAATAGACTCCAACAAATGGAAGAATTGTTGTAATCATGTGGTCAAGGAAGAAAAAAACATGTGGGACTTTGATGATGTTACGAGGGTTATCTCAAAAGTAAGGTTCCCTATGCTCTAACTTTGGCAACACCGCTGTGTTCGGCAGTTCCTCCCCTCCAATTTCCAACCTCGAGCGGAGCGCTAGCACCCTCAGTGCCGGCTCAGCAGCCAAACGCGATGGACGTCTCCATAGCCGATCCCGCCAAGTGCGAAATACGCGCAGTCATTCGATTTCTCCATGCCAAGAAGGTTTCTCCAATCGAAATTCATCGTCAATTGAAGGAGGTTTATGGTGACAATTGTATGAGTGTGCAACATGTTCGAAAGTGGTGTAGGGAATTCACAGAACGCCGCACAGACGTTCATGACGAGCCGCGAAGTGGGCGCCCGTCAACCTCAGACGATGTCGTGGCAAAAGTTCAGCGGGTTTTGCTGGAAGATCAACGAATAACGATAGAAGAATTGGCTCTTCGGGTTCCAGAAGTCTCCGCAGCCACGTTGCACAGAATTGTGACCAAAAACTTGGGGTACAACACTTGACCGACCGAAGACTTGGCGGCAGAAGAATATGAAGCGGGTTTTGCAAAGTGGATAAAACGACTGAAAAAGTGCATGGAAGTTGATGGTGATTATGTCGAAAAATAGGGCTTGAATCAACTTTTCCAACGATGTAAATTAAAAAAAAAAAATAGGGAACCTTACTTTTGAGATAACCCTCGTATGGAACACGCGGTGCAGAATACTTTAATTATACATGTTAATGAAAATCTGACGAATCTAATTAATTGTTATATTACTTGACTTTAATATTTGAAAATATTGTACACTTTTATATTTGCAAATATTGACACATTTAGAAAGAATAATGATCAGAAAGTACCTCCTTAGTGTGCGTCAGTTTCTTGTGGCAGTAGAGGCCCGCTTCGCTGACGAAGCTGTGGCCGCAGAGGCCGCAGATGAACGAAGACGGATGTTTTATGCGTATGTGGGTCAACCTCGTCGAAATTTTACTGTTAACATAATTATTGTTCACTCAAGTTTACTTTATTAATTATGGTTTTCAAGAGCTTAGATCTACTCATCATATACACACTTTTTTGAGGTAAACGCTCGTACTTTTCCACTATACGCTTGTACTTTATTAAACGATCATTTGGACTAAAATAACTCACCGCTACTCAACTTACATTTTTAAATGTTTAAAATAGCACGATTTATTTTTAAAGATTAATATTTAGACAGATGTTCACAGTTAATTTTATTTCCATATTATATATTTTTTATTTTTATTTTACAGATGACATAATTAACAGTTACAATAAATATGTAGTATAAAGCAAAGTCGCTTTCCGCGTCTGTCTGTATGTATGTATGCTTATATCTTTAAAACTACGCAACGTATTTTGATGCGGTTTTTTTAAATAAGTAGAGTGATTCAAGAGGAAGGTTTTTAAGTATAATAACATGCTTCATATATTAGAGAACCACTGATAATTTCAAGATATCTAATGCGAAGTCGTAAATAAACAATTTTTTTTGCACTCGCATTGCAAACGCTGGCTGAACTCTACGAGATAGATCAAAATAATGTACTAAGTATTGTTTACCTTATAAAGGTCTACAAAAAAGTTCGCGATGGTATATGTTTATCTCTTAGGGATAACTTACAATAACCAATTTTTATCCTTTACTTTTTACGAAAAATAATGGCTATTACGAAGCTTATTTGCAGCATTAATCCTTATCTATTTAAGTATCTTAAATAAATTTTACATTTAATATAGAACAATATCGCCCTTTACAGCATGTAACTTAATTTACATAGAAGAGTTTACATAGAATAGTTTCGGAGATATTACAGGTTTAAAATATAGGGACATCGCGGTTGCGGCGGTACCGGCTGGCCGCGGTGCGTGCCTATCCCAACTAATAATAAAAATGCGAAAGTAACTTTGTCTGTCTGTCTGTTACGCTTTCACGCCTAAATCAGTGAACCAATTTTGATGAAATTTGGTACAGAGACAGGATAGACTCTAAGGAACAACATAGGCTACTTTTCATTGCAAAAATAAGGGAAAATGGGTAAAAAGAGGGGATGAATGTTCATATGGAAATTCGTCATTTTTAAAGCTGTAACTTTGTATTTAGAAACTTTATGATAAACGAAAGAATATATGATTTTTTTATCACTAGAAAATGAGGGAGAATGGGTAAAAAGAGGTAATGAATGTTCGTATGGAAAATCGTTTTTTTGTTTGAAAGGGTATATTTCAGAGGTGGTCCCATGGTCACCAGGTGAGGATCTGATGATGAAATCCTGGGGAAGTCGAGGGAAACTCTAAAAAATGTTGGCAAGAATAGTGTTTTTGTGGATTATGATCACTTGCTAGCATTCAGCAATGGTCACTCCATACTCAGACTCAACAGACTTGCGGAACAGGCTAATCGTTAAGTGTCTTTGAGGGATTTGGAGATATTTTCACAGACGAAAGGGAGAAGATCGGCTAGCGCTCAGCGTCAAGCTCAAAGTAGAATCATTTTCGGAAGGTTTAATAGGAATGTTTTTGTTAATGCAGAATTCATATAATATGGCCACACGTTACAGTATAAAAATCCTCCTTTGACATTAATTGGAAAAATGATTAAAAAATGTCAGCATTGTGATCCCTTAAAATTCAAAAATGAAACGCAGGGTTGTGTGAATGGTAAGATATTATTGCTTTTGCTTGGGGAACCAGCTGAGCCGCTAAAGTCTCTTTTATTGTGCAATTCTGATGAATCTCGAAGATTTTTAAGCAATATGCGCAAATGCAATAATTGTTTTCAAATGACGTCGTTTGGAGTAGGTAGACATATCATTATGCCAAGATGTTCTCCCACATTTTTCTGTGCAAGGTCAAATTTATCACAGAATCGGTTCATACTAATATTTAAAAGCTGAAAAGTTTAATGTTATTGCTACAATTTCTAAATGTGAGTTTCTGAAGATATACCCCAAGGGTTAGTTTTGCCTAACTGCATAACCAGAGCACTAACGACTAGCCGAAGACATTAAGTCCCACAATGTGGTAGATAACTATCCTGTAGCCGGGCACCCATCCAATCCCGGGCAAGTGGCAACGTTACATTTAGTAGAAAATTGAAACTTCACATTTTTTTTTGTTTTTTTTTTTGTTGCCCCGACCGGAAATAGAACCCAAGATCTCAAGAAGTAATTCCGAAGACGGACGGTATTTATATTTCTAAAATTTCGAAAAAAAAATCTGTTAGAGGTTTCCATAACTTGCCATATAGTTTAATTTGCTATACACAATAACGTATTCCTACTATTTATCTGAGGTGAAATTAGAAAAGAGAAAGTGTGTTCAGTTTTGATGGCAAAATTGCTGAATTGATGTTAATATTTACAAAAAAAATAGATAAAACTTTGGATAGCGATATAGGCTACATTTTATCTTAAAATTTTAACGAGCAGTGTTGAAGAGCTAAATATCAAATTAGTAGACTACGCGGGCGAAGCCGCGGGTAACAGCTAGTAATATATAATATTATTAGTATTTCATAACCTGACTGGCGGAAACACAAAACTATTATTTCCTTCAGTTGGGTTAAAGGGACACATTGTATATTGGTGCTTGTTTTTTATCAAATTGATTTCTTTAAAGCACAAGCAGAGAGTGTAAAGCCCCAAGAAGCGTACCCCGTACAGAAACATGTACACACTACATATTACACACAAGCAGTAGCTTACCATTTGTTGGCCAATCCTCATAGCACAAAGTTTTAAATGAAAGAAATTTAAGAATTGTGCGCCAGGGTCTTACTTATTAATGAACATGCAGTGGTATTATATTTGAATGTAAGTCAAATAAAAATATTTCGAATGATACTTACTTGAATACTTTCTTGCAGTGAGGACACGAATAAGTGACATTCTTATGAAATCTGTAGTGCATTTTTGCTTGTCCCCTGCAAAACATGAAACTCGTCACGATCGGGGATGGGCGAAGGTGGTTTTATCGTTTTGTTCGGGGCTCGGAGAACAGATTGGCGGAGGGTCAGATAAGTTTTTGGTGAGAGCCGGCACATGGTGTACGGTCACGACATCCAGCGGATAAATAGCCGGTGAGGCGTGAAATGTCGTTGGCATATTTATTACATCCATATTATCACTTCTCAGGCCAGTTTTAATTCATTTACTTTTCATTTATTACGGCCACAATGGTTATTACGAAAATAATAAAAAAAGCTGTGTGTAGATTGGTCATTTGAAACAATCTTCCGTCACGTTGGTCCGGCCCTCTGAACCGTCCGGCTGCAGACGAGGGGCATTGGGTGAATGAGTGAGTAAAATTACTTGTTGTAGAATGCTGTGCAGCAACTTGCCCAGCAACATATTCCTACCACCATGGTGACACAATCACGTTCTAGTCCGGATGACGAGGTAGTCGGTAGATTTGCACTTTGCCTTAAAAATCTATAAACAAAGCTAATTTTGTCAAAATATCCTGTAAATGTTTTTCTTCCTTGCATAATAACGTCTCATTTACGAATAATTTTACTTTATTTTACTTTATCAGAAGTCAATTAAGTATAAAAAAATAGTTATTATTAAACAAAATCTCTTTTAGCTTTTCTCCAGCTAGTTTCGAGCATTTCTTAAAATTTTTGTCTGTCGGATTTTCAATCGCAATTTACGTCTGATCTACTCAGCCCATGTTGACAAACTTTGGCTGGTAGGTACTCTATGTATCGTGGAAGGTCATAGGCAAGTTTTATCTCGTTTATTTGGTATACCCTCCCCCCATGGGACAGTGAACATAGTAAACAATTTAGACATAAAAGATATAGAACTCCCACTATAATTGTTGGTCCACCTTACATCCATAATTTGAAAGCCCGGAACTTGTAGAAACGTATATGTCACCTTAGGACTGCTCCGAGCAAATAGCGTAAAAACGACAGTCACGATAATGATTATTCTGATGAAGTACTTTATGTACGCATTTTAAAATGTACATCATTTTTATTACGTAGCAACAATATATTTTGTAAGCAAAGTTTATAAAACATAGTCTTGTTTTTTAATGGACCTATTGAGTTTACAAATAATCAAAATCGGCTGCTGACATTTAAATGATTTCATGTATTTTCTACAGAAATATTTTAAAGACATTATTTGAGATAAATCTGTTACATACACACTCTGTCACGAAAGCACCGGAAAATATCAATAATACACTCTGTTATTCATGAAAAAAAGTATCTTCACGCCCATATCCCCGAGGGGGTAGACAAAGGCACAACCAGAGCACCCACGACTAGCCGAAGACACTAAGTCCCACAATGTGTTAGGTGGCAAGCCTATCGCCAACCGGGCACATATCCAATCCCGAGCAACATTTTTTTAATAAAAAATTGGAAAAACCCTATTTTCTTTTCTTTTTGTTACCCGACCCGGGAATCGAACCCGGGACCTCATGCAGTCAAGTCCGACAACTGAACCGCTAGACCACAGATGCTTATTCATCAAAATTTATTTTATAACCTATATAATATGCTCTTTCAGAAAATATATACTTACGCCAACGAATATTCCAAACAACTAAACATTTTTTAACCCCATCGTTTCTGATATTGACTTCAATTTTCTGTTTTATATTTTCTACCGAAAGAAAGTGGTGATTTGATTAAGGAAAAAGAAAGAAGTCGGCTGGAGCCACATCTGGTGAACATTGTGGTTGGTCGTTGGTATTTGTTGAGTTTTTGGTCAAAAACTCGTTCACAATGAAGGCCTGGTGCGGAGGCGCATTATCGTGGTACGAAATACAAGAATTTTCTTTCCACAAATTTGGCCTCTTTCGTCAAATTTGTTCCCTCGAACGCCGCATAACGCTCAAATATTCCTCATTTAACGTTTGATTTTTCTTCAACAATTCGGAATGCACAACACCGAGATAGATCAAATAAAACACTTAACACGACTTTGTAACGAGTTTGGAATGGTTTTTTCATTTCCGGTCCAGTAGGGGGGCGCCATTCCGAAGCTTGTAAACTAGTTTGCATTTTAAACTCGTAAACTCACATCTCGTCACCAGTGACAATACGTTTCATGAATGTTGGGTCGGAATTGCGACTCCCAAGTGATTGCGTTGTTTGGGAAAAAGATTCAGGTTTTTTTGGGACTAGCAACATGTTTCATTATTAAATTATTAGTTAAAATGATGCGGATCGACTTGTGAGATACAGAAAGTTCGGCGGCTATCTCTCTCAAAGTTGAATAAGGATTTATAGACATTGTTTTCTTCACTTTTGCGACTGCACCGTTTGCAACTCGAGTTGCAGTTGCAAATCTCCCAACACATCTCGACTGCTGTTGCTGGTACAAACCACACATAAGCACGAGTTTTGATGGCGACAAAATTTAAGCCAAACTCTTTGTTCGATATTTTTTTCAATTTTGAAATTCGTCATTAATTTTAATGTGATAATAAAAAATACGAATTTGGAATCGCAAATAATTAATCCGCTTCCGACACTTTTTTGACAGAATGTATAAGCTTAAAAAATTGCCTCATAAATTTATATAAAATCACTTCCAATATTTATGTGTGTGTGTGTGTGTGTGTGTGTGTGAGAGAGCCTGTGTGGTTGGATTTGTCGTAAGGTGGTAGCAGAAATTTCACCTAATTCTGTAACCAACTTTATACGATACATAATTACTTTTAATTTTCAAGCACACTGTGACCAAAAATTTTGCCAACGAAAAAATTATGAGGTCAATATTTACCTGCTGTAACAAACATATGGACAGATTTGACAGGAATACTTGAACAGGTGGGAAATGCTCATATGTTTATACATCTTCCGTGCGTCGGTGCAGTATATCTTGCAAACATCACACTGAAGGTCCCCTGAATGTTCCTACAAATACGCATAAAATATATAAGTAAAGATTGTTCAATATCTGATGCATTGTGTTGGCTTTTTTACTCCAGACCGT
>NJDD01001860.1:25567-39635 GCA_002245505.1 Calephelis nemesis
CCGCCGCTCTATCAGTATTAACAATTCCAATGCTCCATGAAACACATTTCTAAGCTATTGCATAACTTTAATAGCGGGCTTTGAGCGCAGCGACCGAATCAAGAAATTCCGTAACGAAAATAAACCTTACACCCCCTACTCTGACCGACACAGCAGTGCGGCGTTGGAAGCTGTGCATCGGCTCACGTCGTTTCAGTTCGGCAGACTTCGGCACGGCGTTTGTGTGCGTGCGACTATATTATGTATAAGTGAAGACTGTACGTAGCTCGCACGGATCGAGACGAGCTGTTCCGAAATCGGACGAATACGTAAACAACTGTTTGTGAGATATAGGTGTATAAGTATCTATCACTTATGTACGACAGTAATAGCTATAAATTTAGTCATTTAATTTTGGTTGTAAAATAATTTAATTACTTCAGGATTAATATTGTTTTATATTTATACATTAAACTAAACAATAGCTTCGCCCAGTCCCCGAGTACCACACGTATTTTTTATTTTCTTACATAAAAACCTTTTCCCGACAATAAGTGACATAGTAAAAAAACTAACAAAATTGATCCCATCACAATTTCATTACAATTTAACATTGTGTCATGGATAGATTATAAACGATCGAAAAATAAAACGTTAAATTGTAAATGGTTTGGTATATTATACAGGGCTTTCTCAAATTAGCTAACGATATTTTAACCATGACCTCGGAATGCATGTCAAAAAACATAAAAAATAGTCTAAAACGAAAAATAAATAGAATATTACAAGTAATCATTGTTGATATAAAGCATGGGGGTCAACGAACTCGAAAGCAGCTATCATCTCACGGCTGCCGCGCCCGCGTGACAATGTACCTAGCTACTTACTGTTTACTTGTACCTACAGGCTACTATTTTGTAACACTATTATCTGTTAAATTGCTAAAAACCCTTTGTTTTTGTTTTATTGAAATTTTAGTCAGTTAAAAAACTTTACATACCTACCTTTTACACAGTACAAATGTCTAGATCCAGTATTTTTCTTTTAATTTAATACGTAGTACCTACTTACCTAGGTAATAATTAGCTGGGAAAGTAATAGCTGTTGCTAAGTCATAAAAAATCATGTAGTGTAAGTTCTAGGGGGCTACCATAAAATCTTAAAACAGTATTATTTCAATAATACTTATTAGAGAAAGACGACCTTATGACGTATACCAAAAAGGCGGATATTTAGCAAGATATAAATAATACGTCTTTATGCGTTCTTGGTAGGGCCCCTAATCAAGGCCATGTATCGATGCGTTTCGCTCGTTGAATTCCCGTCCCGTCCCCCGCTTCTTACAAATTATTATTTCTAATACGATCAGTTTTCAAATCAGTTGATGTTTGATCGCGATTGGGGTGCGTCAGGATTTTGTTTGTGTTTGCCTTTATTTTTCGCGAAGTGTTCATGAGTACCTTTCCATTGTGAAAATTGAATAGGGGGTGGCTAGTGTGATCCTGACCTGACTTGACGCCTCCCGACTTTTTCATATGGGTAGGGTCGAAGATTTGACTGATGTTGAAAGTAGACCTTACAATTGAACTGACCTTGCCTTAAAAAGTTATAGGAAAATAGGAACCTACTAACAATACTTAAAGACACATCAACAACCGTGTTAAGTTGTGCATCGAATACCTACAATTGTGGATATGTTTAGACATGGATGTGAATAGTGTGAATAGGTAAGTACGTAAATCATTTTTGTAGTTAGTACATACCTACCTAAGCCTGATTTTTATCTTTACCACACGCCTACATTCACATTTTTTTATTATCAATCAGTTCAAAGTCTATCATTGGGATAGGACACGCAATAAATGTAACACACACATTCGTACCGTAGGTACCTACCTAGGTGTGTCTCGACGCGGGGATGACGGGTCATTGATCTTGCGCATTTGAATATGAAATATTAATATTGCTGTAATTAATTTATTTTAAGTCCGATTTTTTTTTTAATATTGTTTACTGATTTAGTTATATATTCAGAATGTCTAGGCAAAATATCGTGCACTAATTTGAAAAGACCTTATATAGATTATAAAATATAAGCCAATAATAAATACAAAGAGTGAAAGTGTATTAAATTAACAATCTTACTCACTTGTGTTTGTGACTGCTGCGTACAATTTGACTTTAGTGTTTGTATGGCGACGATGTCACTGAACGAAGCTATCTTCGTGTACGTCGCTGGTTCACCAGCTTTATGTGACACGTACGATATATCTGAGGATATAACATATAATTCATACTTAATAATCTTTATTTAGTTTCTTTAACACCAACATTTAATTAAAAACTACTGAATGTCTTACAAAATTCTCTATTACCAAATTCCCCCAGTAGATTTTTCTTATGATATTAGAAGGCAAACAATTAGATGGATTTCCTGATGGTAAGAAATTTACGTCGCCTAGACACACCAAAGACGGTATTGGTGCATCGCCAACCAGCCGGAACCTGAGGCTGGGATGTTAGGCCTCGAGCAAAAGTAAGGTTATCGGCTACCGTATCCTCCGAACCACAATATATCAATGGAAAATGCTGACTTTATGGCGGCAGCAACAGGTAAGGCGGTGGTTTCGATCCGGGCGAGTCGCTGCGAAACTCTAATACCTAGTCAAATATGTCAAATGAGCTGCCTGGCACAGGGAGGCAGATGGTCTTTTCTGCAAAGGAGCCCAGACCAACGCGGGGAAAAATATTAACATTATATAATTGTATTTATATTAAATCGTTTTTTGCAACAACGCGCATGTATTTTTACCAGAATCTTGTCTTTTCCTGACACCCATAACACAAGTACTCAAAGCTGACACATGCTAGATATATGATCAGGTAAGCAACGCTCAATACCATAATCTTTGGTATCTGAAAGTAGTTTTTGCGTTTAGGATATCCGTCTGCGTGTTTGTCTAAAGCTAGATATATATGTACTAAATCTACGACGTTACCTATGTCGGGTCCTATGGCCAGCTCGACCGGAATGGCCCAGCCGCTGCCGAGCGCGGCCGTGAACGTCTCCCGGTCGTACCCGTAGTGCGTGTGCATCGTCTCCAAGTACTTCAGCATACATTCCGTGTCACTTAGGTTTGCTACCTGTAGGTAATAGAATTTACATGTAACTAATCCAATGTGTTGCGAGTTGACCACATGAGGTCTCAGGTTCGATTCCTGGGTCGGAAAACACGAAATGTACCTTTTGATTTTCAAACCAAAACAACGTTTCCCGACGTTAGACAAAAGCCGGGTTGGCGATAGGTTTGACACATTGTGGGACTAAGTACCGTCGGCTTATCGTAGGTGCCATGGTTGTACCTCTACCTGTATCTACGAGGATACGGGCGTGAAGATGCTTATTTCAAATGTTACAAAAGATGCTGTAACTTCTACGATAACTTGTAACACTTGTACCGACTCACACACGCTTAGACATTAGTGTGAAAGCTAAAGTTCTCAAAGAGTTGAAGTATTAGGATTTATATCATTTACAAATATGAACAGTGGTAAAACTACCCGAAAACGTTCGAAAACGGCACACTCACACAAACGTGCGCTAGGCTGGCTTAGTTCATGTACTAGGAACTAATAAGAATTAATTCAGTTCACAGAACTAGAACGAACTATTCCGTAACCATATGCTTAAACGTTCATTTAGTACCTACATCGTTTGCAATGTTTTATTAAGAACGGAATCATAGACAAAGAACAGAATAAATACGAAGAATGAACTGTTTGTCGCGCGTTGCCATTGGACAAGGCGTACCTATAAGATGTGACCGAACGAGAAAAACAAATCATGTTAAGTTATTTCGACTTTGAACTTTACTTTCATTAAAATAGAGACCATATTAACAAAAATGGGAAAATGCCAATCGTTGCAAATATTTTAAATACGTCATTTTAAAAATAACACGACAAATGGAGATAAAACTTCTCATAAACATTTAAGAATGACAGTTCTAAGCCTGCAAAGTATATAGGAAAATCAAAATATAATTCATTCCGTGACGGGTGTTACAATTGTAAGACGTAACTACTGAACTAATAGTACTAGAAGTCCGAACTAGTATATTCGAATAACTGAACTAGTACGGAGCGATCTTTATTGTGACCAAGTATCAACAATTCTAACGTGCGCATAGACAAGGCTCCTAAGCGGGTTTCGCAGTACTGTAGTTGCGAGTGTCGCGACAAGACTTATGGTCAGTTGTTATTTGTTATCTTTCTATAGTATCACTAAATAGTATTTTGCTTGGATTAGCCGGCGCCACGAGATTACCTACTTATACTTACACAACTACAACTAACTACTTATACAACGTAGTCATAGAAATTCGATTGATATAAAAATAACATTACAACCCTGTTGTTTCAATGTAGCGTAGCATGTAGGTAAGTATTTTGACAACTAGACTTAGTTTCCCTACTATTCACATTTGTACTGTGTCCATGTTGTAGTTTTTCTTAAAAATTGCGACTATATTGTACCTTTTTAAATTGTTGTTGTATAGCTTTCTTGAGGACTTTGGGTTTGATAGCTTCGAGGACAGACTTAGGCAGGAACTTGTGTAGACCGATCTCCTTCTCGAGGTACTCTATGTTGGACTTCTTATCCAACGAAATTTGCATGTCTTTGCAGAAATATCTGAAACATACACTTCTCCTTTAGAAGTTAATAGAAATTCTTAGCTTCATCAACATCTTTTTTAAATAATAAAAGAATATTGACATATTGACGAATAAATAAATAAAAGAAGACGAGATCACATGTTTGTTCAGTGTTGGCTTTACCTCGGCCAAACAATACCAGCGATCTAATATTTTGCTTAGTTTATTGCCCCCTCGGAATGTTATATTCAGTACATATTACTTTTGCTCGAGGCCTAACATCCCGGCTTGTGGTTGGCAACGCACCATTACCACCTTTGGTGTCTCTAGGCGGCGGGAATTTCTTACCATCAGGAAATCCGTCTGCTTGTTTTCCTTCCAATGTCATAAAAAAAAATTGTGAAAAAGGGAAACAAAGCGATTTTCTACACGTATTCCTAACTTAACCCAATATAATATACAAAGCTTAAGCACTTCAAAATCCAGTATGACATTGGCGTATTATAATCGTTACTTTGCAAATGTCCTAGGTTAATGGTCTCTACTCTCTTCCTACAAGGAAGCACATTTCGTCGTATATTACTGATTCAATAAAAAAGGAGGAGCGTTCTAACTTCGAAATAAATTTGTAGATGAGCAATAAGGATACTTTACTGAAGCCTTGAAAATTTAATGTTTTATTACTAGTGAGTAAAACAAGTAAACTAAATTAAAATTAATTCTATATTCTGAAACATGTTAAGGGTTTTGGTGGGATTACATTATGTATTAAATACTAGCAGCCCGCCCCGGCTTCGCATGGGTATAAAAAATACATATTAACCTTCACCTTCAATGACTTTATCTATTAAAAAAACTGCATCAAAATCCGTTACGTAGTTTTAAAGATTTAACCATACAAAGGGACATAGGGACAGAGGAAGCGACTTTAATTTATACTATGTAGTGATTAAAATACTTTGCTTTTGTTCGTTCTAGAAATACATCACTTTAACCGCAATTTCAATAATTATGCCATTTTAATACACACATTTTTTTATTTTTTCGTTTCTCCTAGGATTCCATCATAAGACTCAGTTTTGGCTGCCCACAGTACTCGGTAATACGCTCTTTCAAATAAAAAAGTTTTTATAAAATCGGTAGAGCAACTATTGATAAATCGGTTAAAATACATGAAAAATAGTCAACTCAGAGCTGTTTTGAGTATAATTAACTTATACGTAATATAATATATTGGCTTGAATACTCACTTTATTTCTAAACAACATATTTGTACCGCCAAATCCTGATCTACCATAGGATGGTTGGCGTTGAGGTAGTCGTGTCGGACCTGGAAATAACAAAACAAACTTTGAACCATTTCTATATCAAATTGTTAAAACATAATTTAAAATCAAAGTCATCAAGAAAGCCATACAAAATCCATTAAAAAATATTTGCACAAATTATTATATACATAATATAAATATTTTTTCCCCAAAATTCCGGACTTAATGTATAGGTATATTATATAGAAAAAATATTTATATACATATATGTTTGTGCAAATATTTTTTGGAAAAAATATTTTTTTGTAAAGTTTCTTCGAATTTCGGGTTAAAATATTAACTTTTTTAGTTTATTTATGTACCCTTTATTTCAATTTTCGATCGTATTTTCGTAACGAATATACCACACTATTTCTAACAAATCGACAGCCCTGGACATATTTACATTAATTAATCTATCGCCAATATCAATAAAGTATCTACAGATTAAGATAATCCTTCTAGAGCTTGATTGCTAAAATATTTTTGTTAATTGTAGAAAAATACCAAGCGGTTGCCTGGTAACTGATCTAAAATAGCGTCATTTCTTATCTTAGAATAGATTATTTGTATTGGCCGCTAGCTTAAATGTAAGCTGGAAAAATAGACGGAATCATACGATTGTTTGTCCCCGTATATGCGAAACCATCGACCAATGAAGCGGCAATATAAACAAATGATACAGTACAAAAGGCAAGCTTATCTTAGATTTGCCTTTTGTATTTGTGCCTACCCACAACAGAACAATGAATATAATATAACTCATTTGTTATTTAAACAGATTAAAACCGATAATACCAGGAAATCCAGAAATAATATCGAACTGCTCACGTAGGTTATTAATGTATGAAGTCAAATTTTGAATGGCGTGTATGGATTTGACGGATTACATTTGCGTTACACAGCCAAATGCCAGGTTCACCTGCAATGACCTACATGTCACTGTGATATATAGCTTGCTTTGATGGCTTAACTAAGACAATGAATACCATGTATATTGTATAGTCATATTATACATACATGGATGTTATTTTGCTATAACCAAATTATTGTAACATGGATAGTTATGATTATGACACGCTCAACGCTACCGAACATCCATAAGGTTTTGGTTAGACTTCTGTCATTCCCGATTATATCCCGATTTTTGTATTTATAAATACTAGCCAACCCGGTGAACTTCGTATCGCTTGACATTAACAACTACTAACAATTTCTATGAAAACAAGTAAATTATAAGTTTTCCTACTTTCTTGCAATTTGCCTATATTTCTTTTCATAGCAACTTTCTCCTGACAATAACTAACACAACAAAAAAAGAATTAGAAAAATTGGTACATGGTTCAGGCATGATGCAATGATCGCGTGAAATGGGAATTCCCATTTAAAGATGGTTTCGACACTTTTAAGACACAAACCAATACTTGTGTCCTGAATACTTGCTTACGTTGGGGTAAGGACAGGTCACAAAATTTGGTACTGTCAGGCACCTTACATATGCCAAACATCCATACTCCACATCCTCAGCGTGCCATAGAACTGTGTTCGATTTGCTGCTCGATATCCTCAGCACGCGGTACTGTAGTGTTCCGGTTTGGATTTTAGGGTTATAGGTAAATTAATTCAAGGTATGGTCCAGATATGGGTTGTACTAGGTAAAGTTTAGATCAAGTCCACCTGTTCTTAGTCCTTAAAAATACGTGATCCAAATACCTGTTCCACCTAGTCTCACCTAGTATCGACTGCGATACACGTTACGAGTCCTGTATGTATTAAGTCTAGGAAGAATAGAAGAGATCATTGGTCACTAAGGTAATATCTCTTCCTCACACTTGAACAGGCTTAAGACTCTAAACTTACAAATGCAGTACACATAATATTAATCAAGAACGCAATACCAATAGTAAGTAAATTGGCGTATTTAAGAGATTTCAATTAATTTTATTTCCAAATATGACCTTTATAAATTACTAGCGATCTACCCCGACTTCGCATGATTATGAAAACTACATATATAGGGTATAGGACTTCACTTACTTTAACTATTACAAAAACCGCATCTAAATCCGTTGCGTAGTTTTAAAGATCTAAACATACAAAGGAACATAGGGACAGAGCAAGCGACTGTGTTTTGTACTATGCAGTGATTGCGTTGTCTCGTATCTACCTGCCTAGAGCAAGATAGTAGATATAAATCAAAACACGTGTGAGTGAGACAGAATAATACGAACGAATGAGTTTTGTACGCGATACGCGTAAGCGCTGTCATCGAGCGATTATGAGGTACACGAGACTAGGTGGACTAAGTCTTGCGAAAATTGGAATAGGTGCGGCCTAGTCTCCGAAAATACCTAATCTTCTGATCTGTTCTAGTATTTACGCCTCACCTCTAGAACGGTCCAACAACTAACTCTTAGGTTATCAAAATACTGTAACTAAATTTGCTATGTATAGTTAACGTATTAAGTATCAGAAAATACGTCTACTTCAACAAAAAAATAGTTACCTGATCGTAATAGTAATGGAAGGTAACACGATCAGAGTCGCAGAGATCCCGCAGGTTGGCCGGGAGGTAGCGCACTCGCAACTCCAGCCGCCACTCGCTGGCCGGCCACTTCGTCAGCAGCTCCGAAACTGGCGTGTCTTGGTGGATCCATCGTATCTACAATCAGTTCAAAGGTGAGTAACAGATACGCCAATATAATAAACATCATACATAATTTTCCCCGCGTTGGTCCGGGCTCCTTTGCAGAATAGACCATCTGCTTTTCTGCCAGGCAGCTCTTAAAATGCGAGCATAGGCTTTCCGTCGCTTATGCTGTGACATTTGACTAGATGGTAGAGTTTCGCAGCGACTGTCCTGTCATTCCTGCATCAACGTCAGCGCTTGCTCTAGGCTTGTTCCGGTTCGGTGGTAAGGTAGATTTTGTATAGAAAATGTCGACTTAATAACGTATTTAAAAGATAATTGTCGTCTCGGAGTGCTACCGTCAGTATGATTTTTAATTTAAATTAGGCACTTAATAGATGGAGTGTTATAGATTCTAAATCGTCATTAAAATGTGGTTAGTCCCTCAAATGTAACCAACCCTGTATAATGACCCCGTGTCACTAATTTCGATAATATTTCATAACTATTTGTAATCGAGTCAACTTAAAAGATAGGATTCTTATTCTGAAATCTCAACAAGTTCCCGCAGTAGAATCAAATAATTTTAAAACACGGGCGAATCCGCGGGCAATGGCCCTACCCTAAATAAAAATAATATAGCATCGTATGAAAAAATCCAAGGTACACGCGGACGAAGCCTCGGCTAGCGTCGGTTGTCCACAAATTAGATGGATCAAGCCTAGGGTTGCCACCCGTACTCTAGAGTATCGTCCTCTTTTTATGTAGGTGCACTTTATATCCTACGCCACTAACAAAGTACGCTAAATACATACTCTATTTACGTAAAACTGATTGTCATTGGCTAGTCACAACATATGAGTAACATGTATAAAACGGTATCCACAACAACTAAAAGTTCGGTTTAAGGACAAATAACAAAATAAAAAAACTTTATTCGCCTTTCTGGTCTAGCGGTTCAGTTGTTAGACTTGACTGCATGAGGTCCCGGGTTCGAATCCCAGGTCGAGCAACAAAAAGAAAATTGGGTTTTACCTATTGGTGGCGATAGGCTTGCCACCTATCACGTTGTAAGACTTAGAGTCTTCGGCTAGTCGCGGGTGCTCTGGTTGTGACTCTGCCTACCTCTTCGGGGATATAGACGTAAAGATACTTTGTTTTAAAGATACTTTATTCGTCCTGAACACCGGTAGCAACCCTCATAAAGTAGCATATGTCTGGTGAGTGGTGTCAGGCAAAGGAACATCTAAATCGAAATATTGCATTTAGAATTTAGAAGTCTAGTTCCAGCTGCGGATGGAAAAATATTCATTTTCTGATAAAGCTTGAAGATTTGTAAGTGTTGAATTAGTCCCAGTAAATATTACCTTCCCAGTTGTAAGTTTCCGAGCTCTCAGCGCGTAGCAAGAAGCGTACGCTCTGTCTCCCGCTGCCAACCTGGCGGCTTGAAGCCGCAACACCGACCGCACATCCTCGTCTGCTGACGCCTTGACCACATTGAAACCCTTCGGTAAGTGGACCTTCAACGTAAATTGGTCGGATGATGCTGGAAATAAACATATGCATTTATAAGAACAGTACCTTCAAGACCTTAGAAAATTGAAAATTCACACTTTTTTTCGTTGACATCCGACATCTTTTTGTTTATACAAGAAGAGGCAAACGAGCAAGTGGGCTACCTGATGGAATGTGATCACCGCCGCCCACGGACATCCGCAACACTAGGAGTATCACAGATGCGTTGCCGACCTTAAAATCATAATGTCAAGTCCAACATCGGACCGCTAGACCACAGAGACGTTTTCATTATGATTAAAATGCAATAGCCAATAATATGCATGTATGGTAAACTAAACTAAATTTGTTAATTTTTATTGGAAGAGCTATAATAATAGCCCAAGCGGGTTCTGATAGAGAGAAAAATTAATAAAACAACGAGGAAAAGTAGGATATATTTTTTTTCGTTGCAATTTTCCCACATTTTAATTTTCCCTATACAAAGTGTTATTAGCTCTCAATATCAGGGGGTAAAAAGTTTTCCGGGTCAGCTGGTAAAAGAAAACTTTGTACATTTTTTTAAGAATTGTCCTTCTTATTTATAAATATAGCTTAAAGTACTTCAAGGTTGAAGCTACGAGTAGTATTGTAGTCTTTATTACACTGTAACACAGACTATAATATCAACTTAACATTATTCTTACTTTAGTCTTATTCGTCTTTTTTTTAAAGAAGACTTGCGTTCGGAACTGTATTTGTTTCGGCATACTTAAAAACCATACGGAAAAACTGTGCAGGAATAGTTTTTGATCCGTTTTTTATGATATTGGAAGGCAGACGGATTTTCTGATGGTAAGAATTTTCGCCTAGACATCAAAGGTGGTAATGGTGGTTTCCAAGCTGAGGCCGGGATGATAGGCCTCGAGTAATAGTATGTTAAGCTGCTACCTTACCATCTGAACCGGAACAGAGCAGTGACGAGCACTGACGTAATGGCGGCAGGAATAGGTAAGGCGGTGGCACCAATCCGGGTGAGTTGCTGTGAAACTCTACCACCTAGTAGGATGTCACGATGTTAGTGACGGTAAGCCCTTGCTCGCGTTTTACGAGCTGCCTGGCAGGAAGGCAGATGATTCATTTTGTAAAGGAGCCCGGATCAACACGGGGAAATTCCAATTTCGACCAATTGACGACAAATATTTTTTAAATTACAATGCGTTTTCCAAACTTTTAGAAGTAAATCCCAAGTCGAAATTCCTTGGGGAAAACTTTAATCAAAAGTTTACATGTTCAGTTTATTTTCTGTGACTGAGTATACTTTGACGAAACAAATTAATTATTTACAGCTATTTACCATACAGGAAAACTGATGATGTATTCGAAATAGACGAACTCATTACGTATTAATAGCTTCCTTGTAGAATGAATTTGCAAAAACATTATATACTGATAAGACGCGGAAGGAAAACTTTGCATCACATCTGTGAGAAACAAATCTTACAGATATATATATTTTCTGAGGGGTGATAGGATGATCTATATAGTTTCAATAGAAATCAACGGTATCAACATATTTTAAATTTACTTTATTCATTATTATAATTTTGAATTTTAACTGCCTCGTTGTTTGAGAGTTAGAGTACACGCCTAACGCCACTGACTAACTGGGAGATTCGGATTCGATTCCCAGCAGTGGTATAGCATTTGTGTGATGAATATCGCAATGTTCATATTTCGATAACTAATTAATTATTTCTAATTATTATTATCGGTGACTGAGTACAATTATAATTTAATTACTTATAAAAAAATAATTGTTTTGTTTATAGCAGTGTAGACCTAGACCCCTGAATAGAGAGATCATTGTCTCACCTGATCCTGCCGCTATTAATCAGTGTGCGCCGTTGTTGTGTTCCGTTTTGGAGGGTAAATTTATTCACGCAAGTATTTAATTAAATCTTAGTCTCAGGTATGTCACACCTTACCACCATTGGCGTCCTCGTTCATCAATGGTATCCATGATTTCACCATCAGGATATCTGCCTGCCTTTTTATCTTCCAATCAAGAATAACTATTATGAGTAATAAGTATATGGGGTAAACGCGATGGAAAAAAGTTTGTTTAGAAGTATCTTATAACTACTGGCAGCGTTTTCAGTTTAGACATCCAAATCCAGATTCTTAAATATTATTAATTTTGTAAGGCTTATGTTTAAAGCTAAATTTTAACATCTACAAGCGCTAAAAATTCAAAACTATTTTAAGTATATCCCAGGCTAATTCCTCAAGTGATACCTATATTTAAAAAAAAATCATCGCAGTGCAAACGAGACGCCAGAATTCGCTAGCTTTAATACTGATCCAGTATTTTTTGGAAAAAAAATCATTACAGTGTAAACGAGACGCGAGAACTCGCTAGCTTTGATATTGATCCAGTTTTAAAAAAAAATCATTACAGTGTAAACGAGACGCAAGAACTCGCTAGCTTTGATATAGATCCAGGTTTTTTTGAAAAAAAAATCATTACAGTGTAAACGAGACGCAAGAACTCGCTAGCTTAGATATTGATCCAGGTTTTTTTGAAAAAAAAATCTACTGTGTAAACGAAACGCAAGAACTCGCTAGCTTTAATGCTGATTCAGTTTCTTTTTTTTTAAATCATAACAGTGCAAATGAGACGCAAGAACTCAATAGCTTTAATACTGATTCAGTTTTTTTGAAAAAAAAAAATTATAACAGTGCAAACGAGACGCAAGAACTCGCTAGCTTTATAGCTGATCCAGTTTTTTTTTTGAAAAAAGCAAGTACTCGCTTTAATACTAATCCAGGGATTTCCAAAGTATCACTACTATCGGGATACATTTAGTCAGCTACCAGTAATTACGTATTATTATCGGATACAACTGAGTAAAAACAGCAAAAAACGAAAATTCGAAAGACAAAAATGAAGACTTATTTCATAATATTTTAAACAAATGCGAACTGCTCTTCAACGTGAATTTTAACAAAATACACATTATAAATTGATATTTGTAAAGAGGTTCATAGATCCGTGAAAGTTTACGTGGATGTTGATAATTAAGTTTGAGAAACTCTGATTTCGTCAAAACATGAATAAATATAACAGTAAGCAAATCCAATCATTCGCCCGTCCACAAAAACTGCATTATCAATTCAGAGACCACAGCGAAATACCGGGAACCATTATTATCTCGAGGGTACGTCATTCAAATGTAAAAGATGCAAATCTCGACCCGCGTTGAATACCAGAGGAGTTCTGTTAACTGGAACTCGATTAAGTGAAGATTTCCAACCGCTTGTGACACCTTTTATATCGGAAATATCCTGTTTCCCTGATTCTGACGGATGATTTAAATTTTTCCGTCTCAGGGAAAACCATTTTCTGTGTTACGTCGATCTCTTGATGACGTTATATACTTACTTTAGAAAAATAGAGCTCGTAGTTTTCCATTTCTATATCTTCAAGCATTATTTTACCTGAATGGAAAGATCATTGAGTGCTAAGTATATTGTTATACGAACTACACAGACCGATCTAGTAGAAAAATTTGACCGACACGTTGGTTAAGGAGTGAGCAGACCGTTTGTCAAGGAAAGAATTGACACGCTGTACGTCAATGACCATCTACGAGGCCAGGTTTGATTCTCGACGTAAGTGTTTCTGGGTCTGCTCATTTATTCAATTAATTTGGTGTTTTATATGTATACCTGTATAAACATCAAGTTATTTTTTTTTAATATAACGTCATTTTAATTGACACTATTGTGGTCCCGCGTTGCCGCAAACTACGTAAGGCTCTGTTTTAAATTATTTTGCCCGACCGACACTTAAATGTGTTTTTCAATTTTCTAATAAAAAACTACGTTGCGCAGGATTGTGGCCCAGTTGGCGTTGTTTGGCACCTGTTACATTGTAGGACAAAGTACATTCGGCCAGTTGTGGATGCCCTTTTTGAAAACTGAAAATTCTTTTGACCTA
>NJDD01001860.1:39935-57489 GCA_002245505.1 Calephelis nemesis
GCCGCAAACTACGTAAGGCTCTGTTTTAAATTATTTTGCCCGACCGACACTTAAATGTGTTTTTGTGTGTTCGCGATGTACCTACTCCAAACTACTTTAGCGATTTTAATCAGATTTGCACACCGTGTGCAGTTTATAGCCTTAATATTATTCTTGAATAACAAAAACCTTAGCCGCAGGAACGAACACGAGCTCGGATTTGCTCGTCCTACTATTGTTATAAATGCGTAAGTTTGTAAAAATAGATGGATTTTTGTTTCCTTTCCAGGAAACTACTAAAAGGATTTAGATTAAACTTTACGTGAATATAGTTTGTACATCAATACAACACATAGGCTACAATTTATAAAAAAAAATTAGCACGCGGGCGACGCTGTGAGTGGTAGCTAGTAGAATATTTTACTAAGTTGATTAATAAGTATATATCGAATTTTTTTATCTCTCCATTAAACAAACCAAATGACCAAAATACTCTTAATACAGTAATAAACCTCGTTTAAGAATTACACAATATAAAATATGTGTAGGTGTATACTACTCGTATAATTTATAGTTAATTTAAAGTATGTTTTGTCTATTCTAGTTATTCTTCTAAGATTTGTCGTCATCTGTCTCTACATTTTATAAAATCGTCTATAGGCAGACGATTGCGTACATACAAGTCCCACAAGGGACTTGTATGTACGCAAGTTGCGTTGATGTATCAAAGATATTCCAGAAAAACTGAACTTACAATAAACGATAAGAAGCTTCTATAAATAAAACTCTTTCTTTTTAACCGACTTTCCAAAAAGAAGGAGGTTCACATAACCTCATGACATATCTATGTGTTTGATCTCTATTTAATATATTGAATCGAAGTCAATGTTTGCAGTTTCAATTCGTTTAATTTATGCTTGTTATTTGTCTTGTTACTTTTTAAGTAAATTACTGGAAAAGTACAGTACCAATTTAAATATAGTTTTCACTTATTTAAAGGATACAAGTACAAACCTTGGTTATGTTTCATCAAAATAGGTAAAGTAAGCCGCAGAAATATCTTCAATTAAGTTAAATTACATAAACGGCTTTACATCCCAAACCCCAGGATCAGTTTGAAAACATTCACTATCTTTGATTTTTTTTGGTGACGTATATTTATTAAAACTAGAACATCAGCCAGATTGTTTGGCTTTGAATATCGCAAATAATTAGCCCTTAATGTAGCGACAAATCCACGGGTTGAGCTTCGTCATGTAATATAATAGTACTTAAGACAATCCATATACTGGCCAAGTGTCGACCTAATTGGTCTCCACCGCTCGTTAGTGATGGTCCGCGACGCTCAATCACCGCATTTATATGTTCAAGTGATGACATAAGCATTTCAAATAGCCGTTCGATCAAAATCCAATCACAGTCTGCGTGGGAAAAATTAAAACATTGTTTTCCTATTTTCCTTGTAATTTTTCCCGTCTCACACAATTAAAAATTTAAAATTCATCCGTATGATTAGGTATGATGCGAAGACTAAAGGAAATGGGATTAAATTTATACACCATTAACAGCCAATATCAATAATTTATCAGCTATCTACAGACCAGGATAGGCCTTCTAGAGCCTTATATTTTTGAAAATGATTGAAAAATAACAGTGGTTACCTGGCAACTGATCTAAAGTTATGCAGCCAGTAAACTTACTTTTGCTCGGGGCCTTAGGTTGGCAACGCACTATTACCACCTTTGGTGTCTCTAGGCGACGTGAATTTCTTACCATCAGGAAATCGGTCTGCTTGTTTGCCTTCCAATATAAAACAACATAAAAAAATCAAAGTCAATACTTTCAAAAGTTACCGATTGGCGATTGCAAAACTTTTCACTTTAACATTAGTTCATCAAGATACATTACGTTATCACAGTAAATTGCATTTTTTTTTCTTAAAGAAGATACCACCGTGTACTGTATCCATCGTATAAAATAGCAGGCTCAAGTTTAACTCGGCTTTCAAATGAAAGGGAAACCTACTACTTACAATTAATTTACGCCGCGGCTTTAATGAAGCCTACTCCTTGTATTAATTTGTATGGAGGAGGTAATTTAATGCCTGACTCATTAAAAAGGTTCAAACGGACCATTGAGCGCGAGCGTAAAGAAGATAAAGAAATATTTAAAAATATCGATAATTTACATTCTTGGTTTTATTTTTCGCAAAGTTGAATAGACCATCTGCCTCTTTGCTGGGCAGCTCGTAAGAGGCGAGTGAAGGTTTAAATATAGCAAGACCACTGGTGGTAGTGTGCTGCGCAGCAACTTACCCAAGTAGGAAAACACGTCCGTACCTACACCTGTCGCCATTATGATTGTCATGTTCTGGTCTGACGGATAGTGTAGCCGGTAGACTTGTACAATAGGCCTTTCATCGACCTCAGGTCAATGATCTGTAATATCTATAGTATCTGTAGGCCAAGGTTATCTCTTACCTTCAGAAGAGCCGTGTGCTGACCTCCCATAAAAAAGACTATTAATCTTGGCAATAGTCGAGCATCGATCTATGTTACTTTATCGTTAGTCGGCAAAAGATAGTTCTAGTGCTTTAAAATGAAGTAAATCATGAATCCCAGTAAGTGGGATTATTGGTAATTGATAATTTGTATCACTAAGCTTTATGTACAAGTTACAAGTTATGGGATTCTGATAAGTCTTAGGCCATTACATAAAACTTACTTACATGTTGCAGAAGTAATTAATTTGTATTCATTTTTATAGATTAAAATAGTCACACAAATAGAAATTGTGATACCATCAAAAACATTTTCAAATTTCATGAAAAATGTTTCCTAAAACGGGACCATACGACTCGCACTGTCAAAATGTTATCAGATGTCATGTATAGCCAAACTTCTCACTCTACACGCTCTAGCTCTTCAAGTTGTAACTTCACAACTTTACACCTACGTCAGAAGATGAGGCTTAAGAATTTAGTCACTATGAGAACTTTGGTATGGTAGTGTAGAATACATTTTCCACCTTACCCATAAAGTAGTGGAGTAAGAGCAAGTCGAGTTAGACTATTTAGATTGAGAATGGCTCTGCAGGACATCTAGTAACTTTTTCACAGTGCGAGCCATACGGTCTCGTTTTGGAAGGAAAATGTTTTTGATTGCATATAATTCTTTTTTTTTCAAGCTATTTACGACAATACTTTCTCCTACTACATATTAATTTACTAGGTGATAGAAAATTGTGTAAAAGCTCGCTCTGAAAGTCATCGCTTTACATATTCCTAGCGACATTACCGTGTTCCTTGCTAGGGGATAGGGTAACCGGTAGATTTGCATGCCTGTCTTAAGATCACGGCCGTAAGATGGAGAGACGCTTATTATTTTCTAGACATTGTTATATATTCATACAAACTACATAGTTTGACATGGCGTGATAAAAGTTGCAATTTCTAGAAAGGCATTGTTACTTTTGCATCTATTTTTTTATGTACAAAATTTCAGCGTTTTAAGATTTCAAGAAGTAGATTTTTGTAAATAAATCAGGAATAGATTCGGTATTTTCGGGATTTTATTAAAAACTACATCTTTGATCTTAATTTTGTTGATAGTGAAAAAAAGGTTTAAACAAATAAACTATATTTTTATTTATGATTAAATGTACAGTAAGCTTTGCAAATATTAATCTCACCCTTAACTATACTTTCTGTTAACCGCAGCAATATAAATATCGATATCGATAATTCCACACCACACGCCTAACCTAAATGCAAATACAAAAATATATAGCTATAGGGTTGTACTTATACCTGCATCATAATACGAGATAAAACGCGATTTCTTTTAGCTGATTATTGTAAAGAACGTTTAAATATACATTAATGTGGTAAATTATAACGTTGATATGGAATTTTTGCCTTTTACGGAGACCGGGAGCTCGTATAAACGATAAACATTTTAATATTAATACAAAGTTTCGTAATGTGCGTTGTAAAATGAAAAATAGTGTGAGATTGGCCGAATGTAAAGTATTATCAAAGAAGCTACAGAATTTAAATTATGCGCTTCGGCTTTACACTTTTTACTCTTTCACGCTTTATACTTTTATTTTTAAATTGACTGACCTAATTTAAATTTAAGCGAATTGATTAATTTTGTAATAACAACTCTATATTATACCTATAGATATCTTTAAAATGCATTTGGATTTCCGAAGCTTGACGAATATAGCCGAAGCGCATAATTTAAATAGTACTACTGTACACTTATGGACCTGAATCTGCAACGTCATTACCATAATGGAAGTATAAGTAACGATTATCGCACAACGATCGTACGACATAATTGCTTTTTATTGTTCATAGGGCGAAGGATGAGAATTAGGTTGCGCACGACACAAAACTAAATCTATACTAATACTTGCCGATCTGGCGAACTTCAGACCGCTTAAAATTAATAATAGTTTGTATGAACAAAAAGTAATGTATTTCCTACTTTCCAAGAAATTATCCCGGAATGGGGATTCATTTTAATATATTAGATCAGCGGTCGCAACCTTTTGGCAGGTAAGGGCCGTAAGGCGGTAAAATAAACTAAAGGTGGGCTACACTTGTAATGTTTACCCTAGAAGCAAAATATACATACTTATAATTGGTCATCTTCCAAAGAAAAAAGGGAAAATGGGCGGAGAAAAGCGCGATCTTAAGGCTGAATCTACACTATACACCATACATTATACGGTCAAGCGCGGAACTTTTATGAATTTATTTTGATATTTATAAGTTATTTTCAATTACCCCGTAAGTAAGACGCCAGCCGGCGGGCCGCGGGTTGCCGACTGCTGTATTTAGATTATAAAGACGTAAAGTCCCTAGCTTTCTTTGATTAAAATTTTGTCACTAACAATAAGCGTAGTAATGTAGCTTGATAGTAATATACGCTATATTTTTTATAAATATATTAGTGATCAACGAACAAGCCCACGGGTCTTCTGATAATAAAATGGCCGTGGCCCATAGAAACCATAAATGTTATACCTACATTCTCCCTACTCTCCGGGCCGGAAAATTACTCATTGATACTGAAATAACTAAGGCAGTGGATCTCTACCCGGACAAGATGCTGCACAGAACTCTACCACCAGTGGTTTTGTTGGTAATGGCGCATTTGACGTATACTCGCCTCTTAAGAGCTGCCAGACAGAAAGGCAGACGGTCTATTCTACACAGCTTCCTCTGGGGTACGATCAGTTCGTATAATTTGTCCGGAGATATTTAGTTGGTCCAACATCGGCATGTTGCTTTCATGTTCATAGAGTTCAAGACCAATGCTGAGACAATAAAAGGGAGCAGTACTTACTGTGGGACGGTGGTGGATTTGGCTGACGTTTGGGCGAGCCGCCCGGCGGCGCTGGCTGCATCGCACGGGCTAGCGGGCCCTCGCCGCATCGGCCGCCACCTTCCGGCTCATGGCTGTGGACAAACATAACAATCATTATTATTATATATAATGTTTACCATCTTGTTTTAACAAGGGTACTTTGGGAATCTATGAAGAATTTTAAGTTTCCACACATACAGACTGATAAAAATAAACTAAGCATAAAATTTTACTTGCAGTTACATTTTGTAAATAGCAAAAAAATGAAAGAGCATTCCTCTATATAAAAACTAGCTGCCCGCCCTCGCTTCGCTTAGGTTCAGTAAGCTCGCATGTCTTTGCTATGATATTTGATTTTGCGCCCGGAGATTTTAACTTTTTGATTACTCATTAATTGTTAATTTTTTTCTGATAGTCTAAAAGGCAATTTTGATCTAAATTACACGCATAACGTATCAAACAGATTTTTTTGATTAAGGGTGAATACTGTATTGCTAAAAATATGTTCTAAAGTAACCCTTCATTTTACTAATTTAAGTAAACGCAAAAAACGGTTATTGTAGGTTATTCTTTAAAGATAGACATACCCCACCGCTTACTTTTTTTGAGATCTATCGAAGAGGAAAAATCCCACCATACATTGTTTTGTTAAATCTCAAAAGGTTTTGGCAGCGTTTTCGAGGAAAGCTCCCGATCGGCTTATTTTTTGCCGATATATTGAACTAATATTGTTGTAATATCGTTGATTTGTACAAAACATAAATTTACTATACACTAAAACCTTCCTCAAGAATTGTTCTATCTGTTGTTGAAAACCGAATGAAAAACCGTTCAGTATTTTTCGATTAAATCGCGACAGACAGACAGACGCGGCGAGGGACTTTGTTTTATAATATGTATTGAAAATGATTTTGAAGATACTCAACTTTCCTGTATATTTTATGTAGTTGCGCAAGAATACTTAGGTATCTTCTTTTCACTATTAAAAACGTCAGTGATTAACAGAATATTTATTTTTCGCTGACAACCAAGCAAATATATTGAGGATATAATAAATAAGCAGGTCTTGGCTCGTGATGGTAAGCGATAAGTACTATTCATTCATGCAGATATTAAAGATCAATCACTTAGTAGAATTAAATTGAAAAAAAAATCAATAACACGACCAATCCTATATGTAATATAGCTGAGAACCAGCTTGATCATGTCGGATTTCAAACAAAAAATCCACATCGAAATCTTTCCATCTTTTCAAAAGTTAAGATGTCCAGATACACATATTATATATATAGACACGTAAAATGAACAATTAAATAGCTAAACCGTTTTTAATACCAATAAAAAGCTACTTCATCTCGAGAAAAATAAACTGTTAGTGTTATATCAAAGGACCTCCGCAACTGACTGATTTGAAAAATTGTTTTACCGCTCTTTTAAATGTCACGTAAAATAATTTAAACATTCAATATTCCCCGTGTTGGTCCGGGCTTCTTTGTAGAATAGCCTCCTTACCAGGCATGCAATGTTCCTTACCAGGCAGCTCGTAAAAGGCGAGCGTAGGCTCACCGTCACTAACACCGTGACATCTGACTAGGTGGTAGAGTTCAGCAGCGACTCGCCCGGATTGGTACCACCGCCTTACTTATTCCTGCCGCCATAACGTCATGACGTGTTCGGGTTCAGAGGGTAAGGTAGCTGGTAAACTTACTTTTGCTCGAGGCCTAATCCGGGCCTCAGGTTGGCACCGCACTATTACCACCATTGGTGTCTCTAGGCGGCGTGAGTTTCTTACCACCAGGAAATCGGTCTGCTTGTTTGTCTTCCAATATCATAAAATAAAAAAAATAAATTAAATCGACATGAAAACGTTGGACATTTATTTTCAAACGTTCACTTCTGGTATTTTATGTTGACACCGATTAGAAAGTTCATTACGGTATTCGGATGGCCAAAACTAGACGATTGTGACCACAATTTCGTTTGCGGATATCCGAAATTCGCGGTTCCAAGGAAATCAGCAGGGAAATTGCAATCAGAGAGAGTTAGCAAGTTTACTATTGTCATCTATGTTTGCCAACTATTCAGAGCCTTTACCATGAGCTGGTAAAGATTACATTGGGTAAGTTACGTGTCGAAATCTATGACACTTTTAGTCTAAAAATGTGTTTCTTTTAGTTATCAATAGAGGCGCTGTTCAGTTTTTATACAGTTTACAGAGACGGTAGAGAGCATAGTAATTTTTTTTATTGTATTGAAAGGTAAACAAGCAGACGGATTTCCTGATGGTGAGAAATTTACGCCATCTAGAGACACCAAATGTAAAAATGGTGCATTGCCAACCAGAGATCAGGATATTAGGCTTAAAGCAAAAGTAAGTAAACCTATCGGCTAACTTATCGTCCTAACTGGAACTCGTGAACGGCAAGCACTGACGTTATGGCGGCAGGCTACTTCAATGTGATTTTAGCAAAAAAATTGGCGTGAATCATCCTTGTCACTTAGGGGTATGAAAAATAGATGTTGACCGATTCTCAAACCTACTCAATATGCTTACAAAATTTCACGAAAATCGGTCGAGCCGTTTCGAAGGAGTTCAATCACGCACACCGTGACACGAGAATTTTATATATTATATACTTAGATTGGATATAAAAGAAATTCGTATTATATAGTTGAACTAATTAGGCTGAAAATTGAAGGGGAGAAGGAAATGGGATACATTTTAACCCGTACAACAGCGAGGAAACTAGAAAAAACAAAATTCATTTTTTTCTGATACAAAATGAACGGGCGGAACGAAGTTTGCCGCAACAGCTAATTTCCTATAATCGGGTGACTCGTTTTCTTTTTTTGTCTTCCAGATCCACAAAATCTATACTTAATATAAGGTGAAATCTTCAATGAGAGATGCAATAGGTTCATTGCGGATGCACATATGTAACTAAAACATAATATAACCCTCATACCAGTAACGGATAGATATACCATCTCCCATCCGGCTCATACACGTCTAAATTCCGGATAGCACGTAAGCCAGTTCAAACTTCAAAGATACTCCCGGTATATCAGCACCTTATGGTGAGGGTTTTAGGATTCATTTTAATTACCGGCTATCTGTGTTTCGGACAGACCACGGTTAGGGGAGGGGTAAGGTTAGGGTTACCATCTCTTAAAATATAGAAGGTATTGCATTATTTTAACATGTATTGTGTATGTAAACAGCAATTCTCAAAACGTTTTCAACATTTATTTCTCAATGCAAGGGTTGTCCACCAGAGATCGTTATTAGCGATAAGACCGCATGTGCCAATCAACCCCTATTGTTAGTTGAGGGTTTCTAGATTATCTTCTTAACTATTTTTTATTAGCGAGTGTTTCATAATTTTCAACATTTCAATTCATGTGGAAAGAATGACAGATGAAAGATTGACAAAACAGATATACAATGCGCATGTGGATAAATGTAGGTACCCGGCAAGACCAAGGTTGACATTCCACAATCAGATCACTCGGATATAATCCGAGGGTTGTGACAAGATTTTTAGAAATCGGCGTGTTTGTATGAAAAGGGTAAAATGAGAAGGAAGCCAGACAGGTTTGTCAGGACCGTGAGGTCTAGTACTCGATACCCTCTGCCTACCCGGTAAGGGACTTGACGTGAAGATATGTATGAATGTTTTAACAAGTAAATTAAAAATCCATAAATGTCCAAATGTTGGTGCACAATAAAATAATGCATTTATTCATTACTAGCTGTTTACCCGCGAGTTATTCAGAGTTGAAAAGTTACAATTTTCATACAAACTTTCATTCCCCGTTACAGTCCTTGGGGGTTAATACTTTTTAGTAAAAACCTAAGTTTGAACTCAGGTCTTTAACTATATATAGTTTAAATTTTAAGTCGGTTTAGTAGTTTAACCGTCAAAGCGTAACATACACACAGACAGATAAAATTAAAAGTTCAAAATTATATTTATTTCAGGTAAACCTAATTAACATAATTAAATAAAACATAATTTAACGTACATCTATTATAAGATATCCCCGCTCATTCATCTATAAAATATTTTTTTCATTAACGTATTTATTAATTAAATAACGTTTAAGAAAATCCTTGAACTGAAAATCTTAAAACAGACTAGTGGATGCCATTTTAAATTTTTCTTGTTTTAGTTGTTCAGCGCCACTTGGAAAATTAAAAAGAATAGATGGACGTAAGATAGTGAATATTAAAGCAAAAGATTCTTTTAACTAGCTCTTTTAATCTCAAGAATTTAAATGATAAATTTAATTAGTAAAGAATTTCACTTGCAGCATCAGGTTTTTAAGCTCTATCAGAACTAAGATTATTTTGGAGTTTTTGGCATTTTGTAAAGTATTGTTTTTTCCTATTTAGGTGTTGAAGTTACAAAAAACATGAATACGTTAGAATTTACGTAATATTCTATTCAAAGAACGTTGTTAACATTAAATTATTTTTAATTTATTGCTTTTGTGGTTTTTTAAGTATGTTGATAACATTGTGTTTTAAAAATATGATAATTTGAATTTAAAAATTTTATTTAAATAATTTTAATATCATATCATGTACCGTATTTTTGTTTAAGTTTATTGCGTTTTTTATTGCATACGAATCTTGATATATATAAATGACATTTCATTTTGCGTGGTCATCGGATCACGCTTGAAACGTTTGCGATAATGTTAATAATTATTTTTTGTTGTGTTAGGTATTGCTAGAAGACCATTCTTATAAAAATAAAAACCGAGATAATTGCAGAGAAAATGGGAAAACTTTATTGGAGAGTAAATGAGAAAACAATGCTTTAATCCATGCAAACTGTTAGTAGCTGTTAATATCAAGCGATGTAAGTTCGCCGGGTCGGCTAGTTTAATTTATAAAATTAATACATGTAACATTAGTGTTCATAGAAAATGTATGAATATAATAACTTTTATAAACCAACAGCTGTTATCCGCGGCTTCGTCCGGGATAAATTGAAATGTAAGCTATCCTATTTTTCAAGTTTAATAACATTGCACACGGTGTGCAAATTTGATTAAAATCGGTTAAGTAGTTTAGGAGTCCATTACGGACAAACAACGTGACGAGTAAAAATTATATCCTACTAATAATAGGAAAGATTGTATGGTTGTTTGTTACTTCTTCACGCAAAAACTGCTGAACCGATTTTCATGAAATTTGGCTCACACTTAAAGAATAACTTGGATTAACACATAGGACAGTTTTTAACCCGAAAAATGTTCCTGTGGACCGTAAACCAAGCGGGCAACGTACATAATATATTAAAAAGATAATATCAACATATTCAATATCGCAAAGTGAGAATGTCTAAAACAGCTATGCTGTGATCTGGTAGCCCTAGACGAGGTGGACCGAGGGGAGACGTGGGGGGGCAGCCGCCCTTCATCGATTGGTTGCATTCAGCGCATGCAAATGCACTCCACACGAAATTGTATAAAAGCTTAAATGCATTGAATTATTGGTTTCGTTAAATACTTATTGAATAACGGTGACTATATATTTATATCTTCACGCCCTCGATCCTTACTAAGTAGGCAGTGTTTTACGAAAGAAGCAAATATCCGAATGCGCTAATGGCAATAAAGTTACACATGCTTTGTCTTATAAATATCAATAAAGTGGCGCTGCAACCTATTTTTAGGATGTCCTGGAATTCTCTTCTGTCTTATTAATACACATGAACTAATGTAGGAGTAATATAAAGACTAAAATACGAGAAAGATAGCATGCACTTAAAAAAGTCAATAGAACAATAGAACTTACTTCTTAGTGAAATAGGTGAATGTGAGACCCTTGTTTATTTCAAAAAATGGTTAAAAGATCATTTTTTTCTGTTGTTTAAGCTCCTTTCTGTATGTTTTTTTTTTGTTTGTGTATATATTTTATTTCGTATATACGTAAATTAATTTACTTTTTGCACCAAATATACATATTCATTTATTATTTTCCCTTAAAGCTGGAAGCTTTAAGGCTGGAAGATATTTCTTTCAATAGGCTCGTCCTTTACAGTTTTGTTTTATTTAATTTTTAGTTTTTTTTTATAATTTCTATAAAGTACAATAAAGAGTTCATTGCCATTTTATTTGGTGCTCAGCAGAATTACCACCAATATTAAGTATTTATATGAGTAACTTAAAAACAATAACATAAACTCATTGGCAAACATATCGCAGCGGGCGTGGGTGTTCAAGTATGTGTTGTATGTGGGTGTTATGTGTTTCGTCGATCACCTTGTCCGAGCAACTTACAAAATATTTACTAAATATTTGTAACTGTTAGTTGCCGCGCTTCGTAGTTCATAATATTGCTTCCACTGGACCGGTTTTATCGAAAAACGGCCTGTGATGACGTAAAATAATATATTATAAAATATACGCGATTGGTATTCTTAAGTATAGCAATACCTACTACTAAATACTAAAAAATACCTAATTTGATCATCTAAACATTTCATTATTTTTAACTAATAAGGAACATTGAGTTAAGTTAAGCCTATACAATTTATTTAGAAACACTTGTACTTTCCACAATGTACTTTATTATTTTTTATTTTTATGGTTTAGCCCAACCGGTTTCGCTATACAAGCATCATCAGGGTTGTTATATAGCCCTTATACTACTTACAAAAAACTAAATAATATATAATAATAATACTGGCACTCGATACTCTCTGCCTACCCCGTAAGGGACTTGGCGTGAAGATATGTATGTATGTATGTATGTATGTATGTATGTATGTATGTATGTAAAGTACAAGTGTTTCTTAATAAATTGTATCAAGAATGGAATTTCACCAATCACCGACGATAAGAAGTATAGAAACTAAGTTAAGCCTAAATTATACAAAACCAAATAAGAAAAAATCACATTAGTCCGGGGTCCTTTGCAGAATAGATAATAGACCAACTGCTTTTCTATCAAGTAGCTCTAAGAAGGCAGGCGTCGGTTTTTTGCGATGATTATTCCAGATTGGCACTTTTCTGCTAAAACATCGGTGCTCGCCGTTATTGCATTTAGGAGTGGAGGGTAAGATAGCGACAAACTTACGCACGTAATAGACATTACCATTATAGGTTAGTAATCCAATATTAGACGTCTATTACACAATAGCCGGATTATTATAAAGAAGAAAGAATGAGAAGGAAGAATTAACAAACACAGACTAAACTACTCGTACGTTCAACATGCGGTTTGTCTTTACTACACTGTGTTACAAACTATTATGTCAACTTGAATTTGTACTTTAGTCTAGGTATGTATAATTATATAGACAGACATAGATACAGTAGGTAGGTATTTACGCCAGTTTTGTAACAGTCACAGATTCGACTGACGGATAACCTATCGTGTAAAGTGACTGATGTTTGCATGAAGTCGATAATTACATTTGTTAACCATCATTAAAACGTAATTCAGTGATCGTGGTAATATTGGCGACAAAACCTGCCGTGAAATGTGCATTTTACTTTTGATGTTTAAAGACGTTCTAGACAGATGTAAACACGCCTTCCAACATATTATGTAACCATCCGAGATTACTTTGGAGGACTTAGTTTTCATCTTCCGATCATTATGAAATTTGGATTAAATGTACGGTCCACAAATGCCAACCAATGTTTCCAACTGTCTAGAATACCTGTTATAGACTTAGTACTTCCAAGGTTATACTATTCAAGAATAACCTACTTAAAACTGCTGGAAACTATTTCCAGTATGAAATTATCAGTAGCATTGCACCATAGCTCTATTGTTGGTGCGAGGATGTGTCAGTTATGACATGCCTATTGCCTGGCGATCTATTTTAGGTTCGTCACCCTTTATTGTGTCGGTAGTGACGTTTACGTGACTGAAATAACGTTGTATAAACGTTATAGTAAACAGAAACCATCACGGAGAAGTGTAAGTGTAAAAAATTATTCATCAAATAATAGTTTGGCTGTAAACACTGACTCGGGGTTTTGGCGCCAACGAGAGAAAAGATGGTCGAAGTTTTTTTTATAATTATTGAATTTCGTGCTGATATTGAGTGAAATTAGTCAATTTTGGTGGCATTTTGTACAATTTTGTTCAGTGAAAGTGCACAAATAATCACGAAGAAATTAGCGTGTGTGGTATTTACTCGAAGCCGCCAAATCTCATTACATAAGCTTGAGTAATTAGGCCACCGCTTTACCCAAGAGCCTGACATGACTTACTGACGACTTATGACCGACGACGAATTATGATTGATATAAAATTTGATGCAAATTTCTACTTGACTAATGGCAAATTACTAACGTGAAGGCTAAAACCTACAGAAAGAAAAACATTGATTTTTTGACAATAAAGAAGATATACTACCAACACGGTTGACAAAAAAGTTTTAGGATATTAGGCCTGTTGTGTATTATATAGCCTTACTTTCTAAATGGAAACATTCTAACGGCGAGAGCTTAAATTTAAGCAAGATTTGGATTTGACAGGAGGCTGTATAAATTCGCGTACGCTGCCTTACAACTCTACAACCAATCAAATAGGTAGTTTATGTATCTGTCTGTTTGTGTCATCACAACTTTTGAACGGGTGGACCGATTTTGATACGGATTTTTATTTGAAAGCTGACGCAATCGAGTTGGATTATAGCTACATATAGATTTTGTAGTTTTATGAAAAAAATGTTATTTAATAAGCGAAAACTTGATAAAATTCTTCCTATACTTTCTTTTAAAAACACATAAAAGAATTCCAAAAAACATATTGTTTTGGGTAAAGCGGCGCAACAAAAATACAATTGTTTTTATGATAAATAAATGTCCCTGGATAAGTCACACAAATTGAATCTAACCCCAAAGTAAGCAAATTATATGATTGTGTTATGGGTGTTAGTCAACGATACTATTACATAGAAATACTTAAATAGATACCAGAATACATTTAATAAACACCCAGACCCGGAAATGCAGACATTTAAATGTTCATCACACATCGAATCGAACCCGAGCCTCGCAATTCGTCGATGCAGTTAGGCGAGTACGCTAGCCACTCGACCAACGAGGCTGTCAAATAACTTTAATGGACGAAAATCTTTTTGGATTCCGTATCATATTATTCATATCTAATATGTTCGGCCGTATGTTACAATCATTTTCTTATCAATCTACTAAGATAGCACAATTAAAACTTAATATGTACTATTTAATATGTTACTGTTGAACCCTGAAAGAGTGCGTCCGACTAGCACTTAGCCACTTTATTTTTACATTAATATAATATAATTGAATAGACTTCAACATTTTCATATCATTGACAAAAATATCCATTAACAAAAAAAGTATCTTCACACCTATATCCCCGAAGAGGTAGGCAGAGACACAACCAGGGCATCCAGGACTAGCCGAAGATACTAAGCCTATCGCCAACCGAGCACAAATGCGATCCCGAACAAAATTTTTTTATTAGAAAATTGGAAAAAAACACATTTTCTTTTTGTTGCCCGACCCGGGAACCCGGGGCCTCATGAAGTCAAGTCCAACAACTGAACCGCTAGACCACAGAAGCGATCCATTCATAAGCAGAGATATTTATGAAAATATGCTTATGTAAGAATTGTGCTTTGAATTTTGTTTGGAAAAGTGGCTCTTCATCTATAGCGAACAAGCAGTAAGTAATACAGCAATCCAAAACCCAAGTTCAGCCGTTAAAGCAATATGCTCGCGATATTGAATTCACAATTGGCAGTCTCGATAGGGGTAGGCATATTGGACTAATGGCGGAATGTCTACAACTGGCTCCAACAATTATAGTTTGGTTTTTACATCATTACATTAAAAATATTGTCTATTCTTTCATGTAAACGTCATACAATAATATGCAATAACCGCATATTCCTTAATTTAAACGTAAAAAAATTAAAAATCGCGTATTTTTAAATTACTAGGTAAGAACCCGGCTTAGCTCGGGTAAAATGTGACTCATAATATACATCTAGGTGCAAGATGTAGGTAGATATTTCTGTAGTCACCGGTTTTTAAGGAATATTAAAGGTATAAGCAAGCCATAGATTCGTATAGCTTCATTCATTGTATTTAATAAATATATTAAATAAAAACTGCCAAAGTTTTTACACAAATAATTTTTATTTTAAATTAACATCTAAAGTAAGGTAACATAAAGTAACAAAACAAATTGCAATGAGTACTTATCCGAGAATTTGGCACCGTCACTTATAATACTATTATACATCACAAAACGGAACGCTTATTGAACTACCCAAGATGGCGACTGTGATTTGTCTGTCAACACATTAGAATTTAACAAAATACTCGACAATCCGAATTTTGCGGATATATGTTGTCGACTCAAAATCATTATTTTTTTATGTTTTATTATTCAGGTAAGGTTTCAATCGAATCTACCGTACCCCTTGACGAAATTATTAATATAGATATCTGTAAACATCATAAAACATGCATAAGCCGCTTACTCTTCTTTTATGTACACGTCAAAAAACATGCAAACATCACATATTCTTCCATGTAAACGTCATAAAACATACAAAATCCGCATACTCTTCTTTTATATGTACAGGTCAAAAATCATGCAAAAGCCGCAAATTATTATTTTCTGTAAAGTTCAAAAAATATGCAATCATTCCAACTTTTGCTTTCAAAAGGCGACCTATTTCTCCAAACACGAAAATTCGTTAAAAAGAATACGAACTGTGTAATATTTTACCTAATAAATATTTTAAGATATTAGAAGAATTTTAATATTTATTCGTACATGCAATTAACACCTATTTAAGATAGGAGGCAAATGTTTACTTACTCTTGAAATATATTTTTTTTAAACAAAAAGTAACCCCTTAAACTATAACATACATATGTCTGAATGGTATATTTATTAGCTTTCATATGACACCAACCACCAATTTGAAAAAAATCAAGCCACGTTCTTTTTATATTTGCAGGTACCTTATAAAATGTCCAAAACATACAGCCATTCGGGCATGCCTAAGAATTACTTACTAAGAGGACATACATACAACCATAAACCCGAAAAACATTACCCACCACCATTACCAAAAGCTTCTTTCATACAAGGTACAAGGTATTGCAAATTAACAAAACGATAAATATGGCCGAAGAATATCGATCACAGCGACAACTATCCAATGAATACATATTGGGACAAATGTCCCGGTAGCCAACAGATGGGGTATGCTAATAGGTTCAGAGGCGGCTGTCCGTTCATCCACAATGTTTATATGTATGTATATCATGTGATTTATTGCACGTATATGATGAGGGATAGGACAGTCACTGAATTAACTACAGATCTACAGATACGCTCAGTTCTAACTAGAGATACACTCAGTTCCACAGTCCGTACGTATTCAGATTGTTATTCTATTCTATCCTACTATCATAAATGCGAAAGCTTGTGAGAATAGATGGACGTTTGTTACTTTTTCACGCACTAACTACTGAACGGATTTAGACAGAACTATGCAGAATTATACATCAGAATAACACATAGGTTACAATTTACAATATATATATAAAATTACGAACACAGGCGAAGTCACGAATAAAAGCTAGCAGTAGCTCATAATTAAATTTTAATACCTACAAGGAGTGCTCGGTCTAGACACAATTTTGAAATTACGCTAATAATTTTTACAATTTATATACCCCGTGTTGGTCCGGGCTCCTTTGTAGAATAGACCATCTGCCTTCCTGTGCCAGGCAGCTCGTAAAAGGCGAGCATAGGCTTGCCGTCACTAAAACCGAGTTTTGCAGCGACTCACCAGGATTGGTACCACCGCCTTACCTATTCCTGCCGCCATAACGTCATGACGTGTTCCGGTTCGGAGGGTAAGATAGCCGGTAAACTTACTTTTGCTCGAGGCCTAACATCCCGGCCTCTGGTTGGCAACGCACCATTACCAACTTTGGTGTCTCTAGGCGGCGGTAATTTCTTACCATCAGGAAATACGTCTGCTTGTTTGCCTTCCAATGTCATAAAAAAATTTTTGTAGCCAACCGTTTAAAATATTTTTAACAAGTTTTTTTATTTGTATAAATATATAAAAGTATCTATATATAAGTATCGTAGGGGTAAGCAGAGGCACAATCAGGGCACCCACGACTAGCCGAAGACACTAAGTCCC
>NJDD01001860.1:58215-70980 GCA_002245505.1 Calephelis nemesis
TATAAACATTAAAAAAATAACTATACCAATAGATTTAACGGTATAGCTATCCCCAAAAGAGAATTGGTGTGAACATACCATTTACACACGTAATAATGCAAGATTTTCAGAAAGTATTTGCAATTGGTGCTTAATTCGAATTCACTGGTATAAATAAAAACTTGCGTTTACTTTATGAGATGATGGGCACTAGCCCGACCGACGGGGACGAGATTATTAACCTCATTTCACACATGTTTTGATGGTTCTCGTTGTTTTATTTTGCGTTATTTACATTCACCCAATCATAAAACCCATCAAGTGAGACTTGTGACAGGTATTTTTTAAATGTTTTTAAATAATACTTATATACTATGTGTATATGCCTTTGTGGTCTAGCGGTTCAGGTGTTGGACTTGACTGCATGGGGTCCCGGGTTCGAATACCGGGTCGGGCAACAAAAAGAAAATTTGGTTTTTCCAATTTTCTAATAAAAAAATTTTTTCTCGGGATTGGATATGTTGTGCCCGGTTGACGATAGGCTTGCCACCTATCACATTATGGAATTTAGTGTCTTCGGCTAGTCGTGGGTGCCCTGGTTGTGCCTCTGCCTACCTCTTCGGCGATATGGGCGTGAAGATACTTTTTTTGTATATCTTCAAGCCACGTGTGCGCTAACCCCTCGACCAAGGCGGTCATAACATATAAATCTATTCTAATAGGTATGTCTTTATACTTGTGCGTTCGTTGCGTAAATAAGCAATGAGAAAAAAATAATCGAAAACATGTTTTTCCACAGCGTCAATATTAACAGTATAATAAACAGTTATAGTTCAAACAAATTTTGTTAACGCTTAAAACGAAATACCAGAATCGGGCAAATACAAGTACACGCATTACCTTTATCTATATAATATATAATAAGATTCATAAACTAAATCTGTACGTAAAATATTTTTAAAAGCAATGTTCGTAAGCCTGAAAAGTTCGTGCAAGAGGTATGTATGTTTGTTATTTATTCGTTTATTTACTGACACTGATCGACTTTTTAATATAACATTTTATTTACTTGGAGAATTCAATACTGAATGTATTGAATTAAAATTATGCACCTACATGGATGTTGTATGAATTAATGTTATGTATAGAAATAATAAAACAGTAATAAAACTAAATCGACATATGAAAAAAAAATGAAGCAATTCCGTTTCCGTTCACTTTCACCGTTCGTCCGTCCGTTCACTTTTCTTGCAAAAACGACAACGGATTTTTTTTTCCAAATTTTGTGCAGCAGTAACTTTTACTGTACCTTTTACTGCGGGAAAATCGTTCCCACCACTAACCAAAAGAAGTCACTTCAACTCATGTAAATAGTCGCGGTCGACAGTTAGTTTTTAAAAAAAGGTTTAAACTGTGTAGGAGAGAGACCCTTAATCAATTTTTGCATTCTTTTGGGCAGTTAATAAAATCAACAAATTTTTAAGTTTTTGACATCAACAACATAACTAAAAACATAAGTTATTTGTTCAAAGACGTTTAAATTGGATAAGTAAATACATATCACTTGAAGTAAATATCCAGAAACTTAACCATAGTAATCAAAATGGTAAGTAATAAAAAACAAAATAAAAAAATAATAAAAAAAAAATAAAGACTAAATATATTTCTGTTTGTCATCAGGTGATTCCTAAAGCTATTTAACAGAAAAAAAATAAAACATTACGAATGTCAGTCGATGAATTCATTATAATTTCAATATTTAATTAAGTAGGTACGACCTTAATCCCAATATCCAACCTTCATACAAGTTACGCCCACGAAATGCCCACGGGCCGAGCATTGTGTAAGGTGGTTCAGCATTTACCATAAGGAGAAAGTTATTCATACATTACGAACTGTTGTCCGCAACTTCATACATACATTGCAGCGACTTTTTGTGATTAGTGATAGGAACAAAAGATTTTCCCGCAGCAAAGTAATTCTTAAAGTTGACCCGAAATATAAGCTACTACTACATACGAAATTTGGTTAGAATAGGTTTAGCAGCATTTACGTTAAAAGTGAACCCACAAACAATTCAATTATATTGGAATCTATATCCTTTATAAAATACGTAGCAATATGTTTTATTTTTAAATTGTCATGCTCAGATTTTGTGTTATTATTGTTTTGTAATAAGTACATCATTGTATTTATACCACATCCATTTATACAAATTAATTATGCGGGATATTCATTAAAAACTCAATATAATAACTATTACATTAAAAATTCACAAAACGTCCGACACAAGAACTTAATTTCCCTTTAAAAGTAAAAAATCGATTAATCTCCCTACTTTTAATCCCACAACTTTGAAATGGCTCAACCGATTTTCATCAAACATGTCTAAGAACACTCGCACATAAGTTACCTTTAATACAAAAAAAAACTATATAAAACCACTGCATCCGTTCGAGAGTTACGATGCCACAGACAGACACGTCAAACTTACGGGTTAAAAAGGGCCAAGACCACCAGTCTCAATAAATAAATTACGATTAAAATACCCCTAGAGTACAAGACTCTTTCGTCATCTATTTGAAGTTTTACTCTTAACAAACTAATGCGGAAAATGTCAAATGGCCGATTGCAACTTTGGAAATGTTTTCACTTTTCAGTACGAAAGTGCGAAAACTTCGTGCTAAGCAATAAGCACACCAGACTAAAAGTACACTTTGTAGATTGCAGAGTGAATACGCTGCATACATTTGTACACAGAATCTCTTTTTTCTAAGGAATGTTTTGCTATATTTGCTTAGATTAATTGAGTCGCTTACTACTTTTAAGCATGCTCCTTACGCAAACGCAGGGCACTATTATTTTTTCTCAGGAATAAATTGCAACATGTGTTTAGACTAAGTAAGTAATTGAATTGCCTTGAAGACTTTCCTTCCACAAACGTGATGCTTTGTTTTTCTCTTAAGAATGTATTGCAATTTGCAATATATTCTTATTACTGCAATTTCATTCAGGCTTAATAAGTTTCTTACTACTTTTGAAGACTTTCCTTACTCAAACGCAATGTTCTAAGGAAACTTACATCAGGCTGGTATTGTTAATTATTTTCTGCTTCACTTAAAATATCTTAAATATACTGAATAAAAACTGTACCTTTTTGAGCGGACTCTGGTGTATCTCCATGTATTACTACTGTAATGGCCAGAGCTAGATGGACAGAGCAAAAGCTGCAGGCTATTAGGTCGAGGCTGCCTCTGTTTCTTAGATCTCAACTTCACAACTTCTTTCTTCTGTTCTTTAACTGGTGGCTTTTTAGAATCAACACTCCATCTCTTTTCTTTATTCTTCCTATATTCTATATTATCTTCTAGATTTAAGTGATCTAACTTATCCTTAATGAGCTTTCTGGTACGCAACAAATCTGGTGTTTCGTCGATTCTTTCGTGCTTTCGAAATTCGATCGGCGACTTTGGTGGTCGTCTCGGTTCGAACACCACTTTGGAGTATTCATTGCTCCGACGCCACAAACGCGGCGACAACGGCCAGAAACGTCCAGTAGGTTGCACCGATTCCATAACCATTTTTAATTATATCTTTCACATTTACACTTCGACTTTATCGTTGTCACAGAGTACTGCTTTAACAAAGTTTAATTCATTGAGCACAATAATTATACCAACTTCCTTATAATTACCCAAATTCAAATTTAAGTAGATTCAAAAACGACCTATCGGATTCTATTTCGAATTGACACTGTTTAAAGATTTGAATCACCGCACACAATAACGATAAAATACGTTAACTTCATACTCACTTAACATTTGAATCGTTAGCGATATCCGAAAGCAATTCATTCATGACACAAAAGATGAGGACGAAATATGCATAACAATAAGTAGTCATCAATCATGGGTTGCTCCCACGAATGCTAGATAAAGACTGAGCGAATGTCGATAAGTATGAATCAAGATAGCTTGGAATCTGTCGTAATCGTGTCGTCAGTAGGTAGCTTATCGGGTAATATTCTTCGAAAATGATAAATTGCATTACACATTTTGAATTACCCGTACCATGGAGGAAGTGGATTTGAGATGAGAATCATAAATACTTATTTTACGGGTAGTACTGGAATAATTACAGTAATGTTAATAATGTAAGTAACCCACACTGAACGAACGCTAGATCTGAACTTGACCATGACGTGTTAAACCAGTATTATTTTAAAATAATCGTCTAATCAAATCTCGTCTTTTTTGGTTTTGTAATAAAGTCGTTTTTGGTCAGTTGAAACATCACATGATTGAGATAATGTTGGTTAAAGATGTTAAGGCCTTTAGAGTCTAATATTCAAGCACCTGGTGGATGCAAAGGTGAAAAGAAGGGACATGTGGCGTCGATTTTGGGAAACCTATTTCCGGCAATGGATTGGAAATTCTGATATTTAATTAATTAATGTGAAATTGTACAAGCTGTGGTTAAGTATTTCATTCAAATATCAACTTAATGACTACCAGTTACGACCTGACCTACCGGATAGAAAGCGAAGATAGGAATATAAATAGAGAAGTATTAAGAGTGGTTTTAAAGTGCGCAAAAGTCAATATCCACATCAAAGGAAACTAAAGAAACATTCGATTATATTGAAAAAAAGTAGAGACTTTTATGGTAAAAAAGATTCTTACTACCACTACGAGTTTAAATTTATACAAATGTTTTTAAATGCGGTTAACGATCGAAAGAAATAGTGCTGAAATTACTTCAATTCGGTTGTTGTTACAATGATCGAAGTTTCATGATTGATTTAATTGCGTTTATGTGGTGGGAGGTAGTGGAAAGGTGGTGGCGGTAAGGTAGTCCAGAAGAAATTGATTCAACGAGGTCACGAGGTTCTCAGCATTGAGGAAAAACGACAACACGACAGTGGAATGAACTGGGGGAATAAGGCAACTAAGAATTTTCAAGGGGATTAAAAAACCTTTGTAGCAAAAATTTTATGGTATTGGAAGGCAAACAAACAGACGGATTTCGTAATGGTAAGAAAATCACACCGCCTAGAGACACTAAAGGTGGTAATGGTGCACTGCCAACCTGAGGCCAGAATGTCAGACCTCGAGGCAAAGTAAGATTACCGGCTACCTTATCCTCCGAACCGGAACACGTTGATGGCAAGCACTAACGTTACGAACTTTAAAAATAAACTTATTAAACTTGTTGACTGTTAAACTGAAACGTTAGACTACTAAAACATCAATTTTAATTAGTATGAAAATATTAATTCCTAATACTGTGTTAACATGATATCATAACATTTTACGATACTATCAATCTTTAATACGATTAGTTAACCAAATACTGATAACGCAATTAACAAGAAAAAATTGCAAATTCCTTGATAATCTACAAGTTCATAGCTATTTGGAATTTTTGCATTCGCTATTTGTAATGGGCCTTTTTTATTTTTGCTTTAATTCCAGTTTTTTACTTACAATGGATCAATATATATATTCTATCACAATCAACAAATCAACTATGATTAATTTACTTATAAGTGTCAAGTAGTTAATATTAGCACTATGTTTTCACTTTGTCAATTTACCAATTAATCAATCTAAATTTGAACGAACGCGGGAAGTGTCAAACTAACCATTGATAGTCCATGGGAATTGACAAAAAACGACTAACTTTTTTCGAGTCAAATCTTATGAGCACACCATTTAAAGGAAAAATAATTATAATATCAATAAATATCCCTAGACAAGTTATACGAGTTGAATCTAACACCAAAAATACTTAATTAGATACCAGAATAAATTTAATAAACACCCAGATCCGGAAATGCAGACATCTAAATGTTCATCACACAAATGGCAAGCATTTCCCGTCGGGAATCAATCCCGAACTTAGAGGGTGGTCGGTGTAGTTAGGCGTGTACGCTAGCCACTCGACAAACGAGGCGGTCAACTATGTAAAGGAATGAGAAGGAAGTGCGTTTCGATTAGTGGAAACGAAAACCTGATGTTCATAGGACAAAACATTTTTAAAAAGGGATAAATAAAATAGGCAAACGTCGTGTTACTACTATCACCCGAAAGCTACAACAGTCGTCTCCACAACATCATCAGTAGTTCTTAATACACCAATAGGCAGACTATATTCGGATCCTAAAGACAGAATTAGCATAAACGGATAATCACAGTACGTGTGTATAATATTTCGCAGTATCGGATGCTATCTCCTAACCCTGCATACTAAACGTGTTCAGGAAACTGAACAGGACGTAATCTATTAATAAATGTGTTGATGGTGTGTACATAGCATAATTATGAATGTGTCATAAGCGACTTCATACGATATGGACTTTTAAACTATACAAGCCGTCACACAAGACTTCGCCTGAGATTTAGATTTATAATCCACCCACAACAACAGTTACCATTATCCGTAGCTTAAAAAAACTCTTTCACTTTTAATAGAGATATCATCTTTCCAACTTGATTAGCTTTCATAGTTAGATTTTAAACTTGACTTTTTTTAAAGAATTCTAAAAAATGTAAGCGAAGTAAAACTACAGAAAAACTTGTTTTGAAAAAGAAAAAAAATAATTGTCTAACTACACAAAAAAAATGTATATTCGTCGATTTCCCTGGGATTACACAATCACATCCAGAATTGACGACAATAGCACCATCTCGGAAGTGTGTTCTTTTAAATAAAAAAAATAATCTAAAATCGATTTTAATTAAAACATTCATTTTACATCGCCTCTGTGGTCTAGCCGTCCGGGTGTTGGACTTGACTGCATGAGGTCCCGGGTTCGAATCCCAGGTCGGGCAACAAAAAGAAAATTGGGTTTTTCCAATTTTCTAATAAAAAAAATGTTTCTCGGGATTGGAAAAGTGCCCCGTTGGCGATAGGCTTGCCACCTATCACATTGTGGGACTCAGTGTCTTCGGCTAGTCGTGGGTGTCCTGGTTGTGCCTCTGCCTACCTCTTCGGGGATATGGGCGTAAAGATACTTATTTAACTTTTTTTTAATTAATTTTATCAACATCCAACTCGTAGTAAATAAATTTATGCATTATTAAATATAACTGAAAAATCTTAAACTTAAGATTATTGATAAAATTAATACAGGATCTACTCGAAATCATCACCTATCTTTAAAAAATAACAATTTAGTGAGTAATCGCTAAAAAAACATTAAAAAAATAATTTAAAAGAAACACAGTTGAATTTGGAAACTCCTTCTTTTTATAAAGCCTTCGGTTAGAAATGTGAAACTTCAGAAGCTTTACAGTATTTGGTAAATATGTCTTCACCAGTGTAACCATTACACAGACAATATAACATGTAGACGTTAAAGAATCAATAAAACGTCCATTTTAAATACAACTGTTGACAACAAAACAAGTGTGTCGGTTTGTTTTTATATGCAGAACCGTCTCATATGCAATTCAATGTAATCAATTAGTACAGCTGTTTATGTAGCGGACGTAAAGATTATGCTTACACTGGCTACACCGTTGGCATAATAGGTATGCCTTTCCATATGTCGTATGGGAAACTATTGCACCGTTTTATCTAATTACATTTTTAAACCCGACAGTTTTACACTCATGCTCGACACCTGAAGGCCGTAGCGTTATTTTATATTGGTGGTAATTCTGTTGAACACAAACTAAATTTATTTACAGGGTATATTAAATATAAGTAAAATTTATAGGGTATATTAATATTAGTTAAAGTATATTTAAAAAAAAATAGTAGAGATGGAACATTTCCATAGAAAAAATCCATTACCGAAGAATAGATTAAACATCTGTGGAAATGTTATGTATGTAACATACTATTAGTAGTAATTTCATAGCTCTAAACGTGTTTTATTTCTTTCTATTATTCGATAAAAGAAGACAGCAATAACTTAAAATTAGTTTAGGAAATTGCGCAACAGCATTACCATCAATAAATATAATCTACCTCATTTTAGGCTAAAATCTTTTAAGCCCGTTTAAACCACCGTTTCGGAGATAAGAATTTCCATACAAACAATAACACTGTAGTTTTCTTAAATTGAGTAATACAGAATACAGATAGCATAAAAAATATAGAGCGTCTATAAACAGAGCCGAATCACTAACTCAGTTTTTCATATTTTTTACTTTTGGCGATACGTAGAACGTCCGAACAAACAGTTGCGCTGTTAGAAACTCTGATTTTAATGCAGTTACAAGTCTTGACAGTAATTAGGATAAGTACATAAATATTCGTCAGAATTAATTAACGCTCATATACGGCAAATAATTTTCTTTTCATTTTTATGCCAGATACGGATTAAGTAAATGAAAAACAAATCTTTTTTCAGTTTGTGTTTAGTGTGCTTGGTCACTTCTGGTCTAGATGGCAAAATAATTCTTTGACCTGTTATCTTCAGGTCAACAACTTTCGTAGCGTGTTACCGACTGGTACCACAAACTGACGACATAGCAATGTAGAAAACTTTGAAAACATGAAAATGGTATACGAATAAAGTTTCCATTTATAGTACAATATCATACAACATATGACAGCTTCGAATCCTGAAAGCTTCGATTACTTACTATTAAACTTGAAAGCAGTCGATTCGAATACTGACCCTTGATTAATCTAAAGGTTCAAATAGCTGACAGCTCACGAGAACTGTTAAAAAACGATTGACAATATTTGCGTTACGGTTTCAAGTAGAATCAAAAACGAGATAGAGATAACGAAATTCGGTTCGCTCGAATCTTATCAAATACGCTTTGATAGTTAATTTACGTGCAGTTAACGTAATATACGCTTCCAGTTGTCGATTCGTAACAATATTAACAAGTGATAAATGAAAACAAGTTATTTTAGTATCAGAAGGACAACACACATTTTTTTTATAACAGGAAAAACACTCAATACAAGTAAATACTACATATAAAAAAGTCTAATTCTATTTGTCAGGACTAATCATAAAACGGCTGTAACTATTTTTATGAAACTTTCACTAGATGTTATAAAATAAAACACAGGCTTCTTGTTTTCTTCGAAACCAGTTTAACTGAGTAAAAACCACAAACTCCCATGGGAGAAAAGTCGCGGGGCAAGTTGTTATATCTATAAATAACTGCAGTATTTTTTTCAAAAGACCATCGTGTGACTCAGTAGCACACAAAAGAATATCTATACAAAAGTATCTAATATCCGGTGATTCAGTGCATGCTTCCTGTGATACCACATTAGGCAGACCTTTACAATGCCTATGGTGGCATCACTATTCCTGTGACTTCATCCACTTGGGGAGACAATAATTGCGAAAGTCCGTCTGTCTGTTGGTCTTTCTTTGTTATGAAATTTACTATGCATAAAAGTACAGGCCCAAATCCAAACATGGGCAACTTTTTTTTAAAAACCAACCCTCTAAAGACTATTATAAGGGATGAAAGTTTGTGTGGAAATCTATTCTACGTTGACGAAGTCGAGGACAAACAGCTAGTACTTAATATATCACGACTTTTATGTACGTAAAAGTTAAACAATGAAATCACTTTATGATGACGAGAAATATAAGCCGCCTTTATACCAAATAAAAAAAGTGTCTTCACTCCCATATCCCCGAAGAGGTAGGCAGAGGCACAACCGTAGTACCCACGACTAGCCGAAGACACTAACTCTCACAATGTGATAGGCAAGCTTATCGCCAACCGGGTACATATTCAATCCCGAGCAATGTTTTTTTAATTAGAAAATTAGAAAGACCATATTTTGTTTTTGTTGCCCGACCCAGGAATCGAACCCGGGATCTAATGCAGTCAACAACAGAACCGCTATACCTCAGAGGTGATCGGTGATAGATACATAAAATACCTATAAGTATATACCTAGCTAAAAAAACTAACAGCTGTTTTCGTTTGGTGGTAACAATGATGAATGCATTTCTGGGTAATCAATGAACAATGTTTTTTGTGGGTGCAACACTGATGGAACTGCTGTCAAACAATAACCGGAAAACGGACGGACATATTCGTTTTTTTCCTGGAATGCAACAACTATGCGTGTGATATTTGTTGCTGAGTAATTTCATCACAAGAAGAATTGCTTTTAATTGTTCACTAGCTGTTGCCCGCGACTACGGCTTCGTACATTATACTACTATTTAAATTATGCGCTTCGGCTTTACACTTTTTACTCTATATATTTTTAAATTGGCTGACCTAATCTAATTTTAAACTAAATAATTAATTATGTAATAACTACTCTATATTTAGATATCTTTAAAATACATTAGGGTTTCCGAAGCTCCACGAATATAGCCGAAGCGCATAATTTGAATAGTACTACCACAGTATAAAGAATTCTACCTACCAGTAGTCCAACTCCTTTGTTCTTGAATTCATGCCGACATTTTATATACCTACTCACGGCAAGTCAGTCAAGGGTCAGGGTTGTCAAATAATAACATTTTAAACATTTCATCTAAAAGTTTTATTTTAAAATGGCAAACAAAAAAAATGTGAAGTTAATAATGAAACCGATGATGGTCTTGCTGAAGTTTCGTCCACAAAATTTTCATCCACAGTGGACGAAACGACACATTTTATTTTATGATTTTTTTCACCGACGATTCGTTCACTATCAAATTATTGAAGTTGTTTAGTACAGTCAGATGAAAAAGTTGTATGCTAATGAACAATATAATAACAAAAAAAAAACATAATATATAATATGAGACAACAGCTACATTGATTTGGCATTACCTACTTACTATTTTTTAACTTACTATTTTTAATCACAGATATAATCAATTTGAATTTGTTTTACCCACTTTAACTTTATACTAATTACTATTATGTTTCACCTTTGTGCACCTAAGTTATATATTATTGTAAGTGAAAAAGTGTGTATTTTTTTGTAAATTTTGGTGCATAATAAAGTGTATTCATTCATTCATTCATGTTATGTGCTAAACTTCATCATACGTGTAAAAAAAATAATTAATTAAATCTTGAGTAATTGGTGATTTTGATGTATCAATTTATATATAAAAGTTTAAAACATATACCTAAATGGATCGCTTTATTTTGTTAAAGCTTTGTATCTGACTGTGTAAAAAAATATTTTAATGGTGCACGAATCGACAGTGGAAAAATAATAAATTAAAAAGGTGTCGTTTTATCCATTGTGGATGAAAATTTTGTAGACGAAACGTCAGCAACCTGGATGGCTTATTTACGAATAAAAACGGAACACTACCTGTAAACCATTATAAATTTACAAGACAGCAATTATTACATTATAATAAAATACACTAGATATAAAATATTTTTTAACAAATAACGAGTGCAAAACCTTCTAGATAGAGAGCGCAAACTGTATGGAGTTTGCGCTCGCCGACCCTGCCGCTTGCTTCCCCGCGTTCCCCCCAGCGTTGCTCTGTGCAAGTACATGAGTCGGCCGACTGTTAGTATTAAGACTGTGGTACTACTGTACACGCGTTGAAGTGGTTTCGTGGTTAAGGACGGACACTCTCCCGATGTAAAAGATATTCTAAATGTTGATCGAAATTTCGAAAAAATCAGTTTAGTAGTTCTGTGAGAAATGTGAACAGACTAATATACAAACCCACAACAATAATCTCACACGTTTTGAGTTCTGTCTACTAAGAGCAAAAGTACAATACGCAAAAATCGATGTTTTATAAAAAAAATATGTAATGTATGTAATCTTTTACTTTTATTACTGTTTTGTCAAGACAGGGAACAGGTCTTACCTATTCCTGCCGCCATAACGTCATGACGTGTTCCGGTTCGGAGTGTATGGTAGCCGGTAAACTTACTTTTGCTCGAGGCCTAACATCCCGGCCTCTGGTTGGCAACGCACCATTACCACCTTTGGTGTCTCTAGGCGGCGGGAATTTCTTACCATCAGGAAATCCGTCTGCTTGTTTGCCTTCCGATGTCATAAAAAAAAGGTACAGATCTTTTTCGATGGAATGAGAGAAACGCGGCTTTGAGACACCATAGACGTTATAGGTGCGTCTCGTTTTCTATTCCGGATGAAAACACGACACTTTCATCATGGCAGCAGGGATAGGCGTGGTGGTAGATTCCCACGTAAAACATAACTATGTATTTAACTTCTATAATACTAGAGGGTTCACTTTTCGTGAACTAGGTGTCGCTTGAATGGAGTTCTTAAGTCAAATCGATGCTAAATACAATAATTATTACATGTTCATCACTCATTATAATATATTATTCGTAACATAATATTACCAAGAGGAAAAATGTTAATATTTGTTATTCTGTTCCCGCGTAGCGAAAACCGATCATTGACCTTACAGTACAAAACAGGGATAATCGACATTTCTTGAATCGCTTCAAAATTGGAAGTATTTTTTTTACATTTAAGGTTTTTCTTGCAGTAGTTACAGAAATTCCTATAAATGTCCTGTATTTCTAATTATATCCGATATAAATATCGTAACGGAAATATATTTACTAATAATCACGAAACCTCAATTAGTATTGAACTTATAAACGTAAATTAGTAATGTTAGATAACTTACCAACACTAAAAAAAGGAATAAACCCCCTCGCCCCATGTCACAACTCATATCCCGATAAAAAAAGGTTTGACATCTTCAGATTCACCTTTTACCACGAACCGCGTTTGCTGCGTAAATTACAACATTTTAGTAATATTTGTGTGAAATTCAACGTGTGTGAGTTTCGTTCGGAACTAACGTAATACTTGGGGTCAATGATTGTGTTTCTCTGT
>NJDD01001860.1:74440-95266 GCA_002245505.1 Calephelis nemesis
CGGTTCGGAGGTTAGGGTAACCAAAATACATGCAAAATTGCTCCTATATCCCCGCCGAAAAGACAGCGATGCATCTACAATATCTATGATGTCTATAGGCCCCGGTCATCTCTTATCAGAATGATCCGCAGACGCATTAAGGACTCGCATCTTTTCACTTAAAAAAAATATAAGCTCACACGGGCGCGATACAAAACTTTTTTTAACTAAAAAAAGTGTTGTATTATTAGTCATAATACAAGCAATCGTATCATTCTTGCGAATAACAATCATGGAAACCCCTTGCAGAATTTGCTCAGTATATAAAAAAGGAATCTCTATTTACCGCAAAAAAAAAAAGAATTTGAGCATCAGAAAAACTAAGCAAACAAGACCGTCGCGCTCATCACTATTGGAAATACAAAAAAAAACACGAATGCAAAGACGATGCGTCACAAACACAACGCGCGTGACATCGCAAATATGTCATTGCGTCATAATCAATGACACGGTCATCGACTTGCAGCCAATCCAGGTCAAATGTTCACGAGATTGACCGCCAAACGTGACATTATACTTGAAATAGTTTTCATTTTGCGGTTTATGAATGAAGCGCGTCAGAGACCAGCAAGCTGCGATACTGGGAAACTCAAGTGCGTATACAATGAATGGTTCGAACAATAGGCCTAATTTCTACCGGCCCTTTCGATATTTGTTTTCCAGTTTAGAGCAAATGTTCGCCAGTAAACGTCAGCAATTAGGTGTGACATAGCAGCGGTGTAACGCACCATAAACTTTTGGTGGTAGCCTGTGTGCTTGTTCGTACATATATATCTTCACGCCAAGTCCCTTACAGAGAGAAACTGCGAAACTCTATCACCTAATTAGATGTCACGGTGTTCGTGGCAGTAAGCCTAAGCTCGCATGTGTTCAAGATAATCTAAAATGTCCTATTCCAATTTCCAATGTGAATGAACGAATAAATGAATGAATTTAAGAGTAAACTCACAAGACAGTGAACGTAATCGATCATACCCATTAGTAAGCTAAAGTGCATGTTACGAAAGTGAGACAGCAAATTAAAACACGAGTATTGCATGACTAACAGAGGCCACCTGTTTTCGTCAGTTTATCTCGAAGCCATATTGTTTCACAACTACAGCATATCTTCACGCTAATTCCCTTACGGAATAGGCAGAGAGTATCAAGTGCCAAACCTCACGATCCTGGCAGACGTGATTCCTACACATTCATTGCTCTCTTCATACAAAAACGCCGGTTTCGGAACTCTAGACACCACTTTCGGATAACACACGAGTATCTACATCCCCTTGGGATTCGCCCCGAGTCCATCCACATTCGTATTGTATATCTGCTTTGTAAATCTTTCATCTGTCATTCTTTTCTATATGTCCGAACCAGCTTCTTCTTTCTTTCAATCCCACTATTTCTCGGATCTTACTGTTACGAATGCAGTCAGCGAGCGTAATACTACAGATTTTCCGTAGCGCTCTCATTTTCACCGCATTTATCCTACTCTCATGCTTTTTCTGACATACCCAACTCTCGCTTCCATACAACAACGTTGAGATAAGCGCAGAATTATGCAAAGCGAGTTTAGCGCTTTGACTCAAAACCTCGCTTTAGAATAGCTTTTAATGCGCTCCATTCACACTATTCCCTACACATACTGTCCTTTTCACATCCGTGGTGTAACTTTCATCCCTGCTGAAAGTACAACCAAGATATACAATTTCATTCACTTGTTCTGGCACTACATCATCTACTAAATTCCAAAAATAATTTACATCATCAACTAAATTCCAAAAATCATCTACATCATCAACTTAATGCCAAAAATAATTTACATCATTAACTAAATTCCAAAAATCATCTACATCATCAACTAAATTCCAAAAATCATCTACATCATCAACTAAACTCCAAAAATAATCTAAATCATCAACTAAGTTCCAACAAAATTTTAAAACATCGATTCTGGCTTCGTCTCTACTATAGCACAATGACGATTTCCAGCAAAGTTCATCAAATTATCACCCTCAAAGATTCTGAATCACAATGGCAGAGCATACATATTTGATATCTCCGAAATATAACTTGAGCGGTACCATTATGTGAAACCAAATACTCAGTTGCGGCAATTTGGCTAATGGGGTCGTGGTCCCTCCCTGAAAACGACTTTATAAATACGTTGTAAGGGTCTCCGTACACTGGCGGAGATGTAACATCAGCGTTAAGGGTGATTTTTAAAGAAAATATAATAATAAAAGATTTTTCTCCCGACACGTATTGAAGACGAGAGTTGGGGACTCATAATTGAATTTCAGAAAGCTTTCTGCTTGCTATTTTATATTACACTAGCCGATGTCCGAGGCTTTGCTTGAAAGCATTAAATCTTCACATTTCTTTGTAGATATGTTATCAAGATGGATTAAACATAACTTAGATTTAGCCTCTGTGGTCTAGAGGTCCGGTGTAGGACGTGATTTTGACTGCTGGGTCGGACAATCAAAAGAAAACGTATTTTTTGAATCTTCTAATAAATAGACGTTTCCCGCGATTAGATATGTGTCCGGTTGGCGATAGATTTACCACCAATAACATTGTGGGACTTAATGTCTTCGGCTGGTCAAAGGGTGCCCTGCCACTTAGGGAATAAGGCCTGAAGTTGGCATCTATTAAGTTTAAATTTTCTATTTGTAATTTTGTATCAACGAAAACTCAATCTTCATCAGTTTAATACTCATCACGAGACGAAGTGAGACAATATAACTATATATTATATAATATAACTTACTGTATTAAAAATGTTTTGAGCTTACGGACGAATGTACTTGAATATAATGATTGAAGAGCAGTTAAACCGACTTCAACATCAATTATTATGTCGTCTAAGTTCACAAACATTGAGTATTTTCCTCGACTTCCTTGGAATTCCATCATCAGATCCCGACCTGATGGCAAAGAGACCAACTTGGAGCGTACCTCTTTCTAAAAGAAGTGACATATAAATAAATTAACACACATAAAAATAAGGAGAAGAACACCTAACCTCCTCTTTTTTTTATTCTACATCCAGATGTCGATTAAATAGTAGCCTAAAACCACAGATCTCACAGATGCTTAACTGTCTCCACGCAAAATTTGAACAAATGCTATTAGTATAGTAATAGGCATGGATGTAGCACATACTAACATATTACCTCGTCTTTCAAATCGATCCAAAGATTTGTCCTATCACCGACCCATATTTAAGTCATGTCAGTTAGGCATTCATTTAAAATGTACAGACCTGAACTAGTTTAACAAGTATTCTAGCTCTTACTTCGAATACAAGTTGACATTTATAAAGTGCAGTTTTTGTGTGAATCACCAGATGTGTGAGGCTGAGAACTTGAACCACTTTCGAGTGCTATAATTAGCTCATATATTGATACTGTCCCTTAGATAATATATTTTTATAGAGCGTAACCAATAATCCATACTAATACAATAAATTCAAAAGACAGGCTGTTGAGCTTTGACAGCTAAATCACTGAACAGATTTTGATAAAATTTGACAAGCAATGTAGTTAAAAGTCCGAGTTCAAAAACCAAATCCAAAAGGACTGAATTAAGCATTAGAGATTATATAAAAGTCTTAACTATGGTATGCGGGAAAACAGTTTGTTTATAATGTTTATTCGACGTAAAATATACAAATAACATCCCAAAAATAAAGCCAAACAACAGATACACAATAGCTATGATGAATAAATAATAAGAATAAATATTAAGCAAAACTTGCTTAAATCTTAAACAAAGTTAATTATAAGATTGAGTTTTAGAAATATTTAATTCTTGAATTTTGTATTATACTAATCTTGAAATGTAAATTTGCATGCCGTTTTAATGGGAAAGTAGGCTACAACTTTTTATAAGATTTGTATGTAAGAGTTTGTACTTTAGCCACCCTATTTGCAAACAAATGAATTTGAATTTAAATACTCAACAAAAGTAATCATAATAATCAAGCCAGGTCGACGAATTATAACAAATTTAAATATAAAATTGTTACTAATCCAGAGCTTTTTAGAATTGTTATACGCAATACATATTTTTTATTTAATAAAACTTACACGCCCGTTGATCTGGAGTGCAACTTCATTTTTTGTACCTTAACTTTTAATATACCATTATGGGACATATATTTCTTTTACTTTTATTCAAAACTCCAATTTTCTTAAACTTCAGCAGTTTTGAGCACTTAATTTTCCAAAAAAAGTAAAATAAATTACATGAAACATTTTTGTTGTAGTTTTTTGATCTTGGCTTAGGACCTCTACACTAAACCAATTAAATGTTGAATTCTCTTTTACACTAAAACGTCGCAACAAAACTGGGTTACAGTAAAGCTCAGTAATACATAAGTCTGGATAGTTTTACAATTTCATCTTGCTTTATAAGATTCATGGTTTCATCATAAAAACGTAGCATCGTAGCTCTTACAAAACGCTCTTGAGCAATTTAAGCTCTAAGGGTTTTTCCATAAAAAGCAGGTATATATATACAAGCAATAAAACAAATACTGGGACAAATAACTGAAATTGATCTAGTTCCAAATATGGTGTGGAGTTTATGAGATGTTTGCCAATTGGCAGAAACGCATACATAATGAGGTACAATTAATTACAGTTATTTGTAAAACATTAATGCTTCATTAACATTTTGTTATGGAGGCTTTTTTAAATGGGAAAATTATTCACAAAGTCCGGTTTTAATACTTTGATAATCACCGCCCGACACATTGGCAAAGTGATTTGAAAAATGATCTAATAATAAAAGAGGATGCAGTTTCATTCAGAGTTCTAAGAATGTTTAATTTTGTAAAGACTCACTCATAACAGTCCTCGTCATTGTCATGTTTCGGTTTAAAAAGTAGGTAGCCGGGTTCACGTTAGGTTCCTTTGGCAAAGTTGTAGTTATAAACAAAACAAGTCGATAATATAATACATATATTAAAAATACTTTAGTCTGCCAACTATATTAGATAAGTTTATGCTATATTTTCCGAATGAAACGAAAAGAAAAGAGATGCAGGTAACATTTCAGTCGTGTGAGATTAGTCTGGTCATGACAATTACTGACGTTTGTAATTAAAGTTTTCCTCGGAATGACGGAGACTTATCGCTAATTTTGAATATTTTAAGCTCGATTTTACGAAATCAGATAATATCTTGACACAAATTACTTGAAATTGACTATTGGTAGATGCTCACTCAAATACCACGCTAAAAACATGTCTAAAAAAACTACGACAAAGAACCTCTTCCTTTTTGAAATCTGTTGATGAAAAATAAAGGCGATTCAAAAAGTTTGCCGGTATCCTCTACCCACTAATAGAGTGTGACGTCACAAATGGACACTGACTCACCAGTCCTCAGACTATTAGTTAATTCAACACCGCCGGAGACACGATGTAATTTGGTAAATTGGACTAATGCAGTACAAACACTTCGGACTAGTATGTAATTTGTAGGGATCTTTTTAAAATATCCGCATTATCGGAATTAAATTAATACTTTATTTAACTACGTTAGAAATGGTGGCAAGGAGGCCTCCCTATCTCTCTTTCTTTAAAACTAAAATATTTTGTTGAATCTGTTTGTCCACAAGTCGGCTGACAGAAAACGTTATTATCAAACGACTTTCATTTCAATGTTATGGCGTCTGAACATTTTAGATTTTTGTGCGTGGGTGTATAAGAGTTTGTCTGTGGCATCATAAGTCCTAAACTTTTTTTTGAAAGCTGACAAGCTCAAGAAAGCTCTTAGCTACAAAACGGATATATTTTCCTGTCAAGGATTTTTGATCATTTTAAATTTTATGATAATTCAATTTATTTGTAAACTTCAAGAAATACAATCACAATTCGACAAAAAAAGTTACTGTAAACTTGGAAAAGACTGTCTGGACAGTGTTGTTTACGCAGCTACCATCTCGATCATGTCAGCTATCAAACGAAAAAATAGCATCAAAACGTGTACTTTCGCTGAAAAACTACGGTGCCACAAACAGACACACACACGCACGCACGCACACATATAAATGTGTTCATTACATTACACAAACGTCTCTCCTGACCAGGGATCGAACTTGAGCTTAATGGTTGATAGGTGGCGTTAGGTATGTACGCTAATCCCTCGACCAACGGGGCGGTCAATGAGTTAATAGCGAGGAACTTAATAGCCAATTATCTTAATAATGATTGGAGGGAAGTGATAAATATATAGATAACGTCAGCCCGTCGGTACGTCTTTCACTTTACTTTCGAGCATCGGGCCGGCGCGTTATATCCGCATGTTTACGCCAAGGTAACTTGCAAGTAACTTGTTTACACACTCACTTTTACTTGTTGCTTTTACATTTAAAGTTATGCTAACCCTTGACAAGCAAACTCTTGCTATTACTTTTGTTTTGAGGTAGAGAACAAGCAGTCAGCCCTACTGAAGTAAGAGATAGCCATAGCCTCTAAAAATTATATGACGTGTGCGTCGCCATCTTAAACCCGTGTCTAAAGCCACGTGGGAAAGTCCACCACCTATCACAGACATATACTACCTACAGAAGAACAGGCCATACAATCATCTACTACACAGCATTTATGAATTTACTATTTAGTTATGAATTTAGTCAAAAAAACTTGATGTTCAATTGTAAGTCTTATCAAAATTAGAAGGCAAAAGGCATCGAAGTACTCAAGATACATACAATTTCACACATAAAAAAAATACAATTACATAATAAAGGAAGTAATTTGTCAAACCTAATACTTTAAAAAGTAATTTAAGTAAATTAACATTATAATTAAAAAAAGTAAAAAATTACTAGTCAACAAAATGAAAGAAAAAACAAAATACAGAAGTTTGAAAAATCACAACGGCTATATCATACTCACATAATCTTAATTAAAATTAAAAATTAAGTTCAAAACAAGTAACTTTTTGTTCTTTGTCTCAAATTCTGAGAACATTTCATTTTTCGACGTGAAATGTATAATTGGCTTTTTAAATGACCTACATTTGTGTTTTAATAAAACATTTTACATGTTGCTTCGTAGAATTTGTCAAGTTTAAAAGTCGCCGGTTTCGCCATTAGTTATCATTTTAGAATTCACACAACAAAGTCAAAAATGAACTTTGGACTTGTTTATATTGTAATATTGTATTGTTGAATCCATATACATATATGTACAGTAATATAAACTTAATCTATCCATGTTTTTTTTTAATCTATGATTGCTGCTTATTGTGTACACGATACACGGTCCAAAGAGGGTTACATTTTTTGGCGGTTTGTTCATTTTTCACCTAAAAATTACTAAACCGATTTTTAACAAACTTTGTACTTAGTGATCTAGGGGTCCGGTGTCAAACTTGACTTCTTGAGGTCCCGAGTTAGATCCCCGGGTCGGGTGACAAACAAAAATAGAAAATGTATATTTTCAATTTTCTATTAAGAAATAACGTTGCCGGGATATGTGCCTGATTGGATAGGCTTGCCACTTATCACAATGTTTAAACAAAATTTAATGTCTTCGGCAAGTCGTGGGTGCATCCTGGGTGGGTGAGTGTTTGGCTCTGCCTACTTCTTTGGGGATATGGTCGTGAAGATACATTGTACTTAGTACTAAGTAGCCTCTAACGTCAACATTAAGAATACCCTTTACTTCAGGAAAATCTGTTTCCACGAAGTCACTTAAAAATGTGTACAAAGTCCCGGTTAACCGCTAGTACAGTATATATTCTGGAAGACGGAAAAATACAACAATTTGTGTTCTGAACAGTAGATGCAAGTATACTTAATAGATACCATCCTTATTACTCATTCAGATCATTGCGCTTTTAGTACAGGTATTAAATTGTTCATTTTTATAATAATACTAGCTGCCACTCGCGGCTTCGCTCGTGTGTTTAAGTATTTATGTTATGAAATAGCCTATGTGTTATTCTAATGTACAAATATTCCTGTAACGTGTCACCTCACCTTTCAGTAGCTTTTACTTCAAAGAGTAACAAATATCTATTCTCACTAACTTTCTGATTTATAACATTAGTAGGATCTTTTTGATATAATACTATAACTTTTTATTTTTTTTATTTATGATTTTGGAAGGCAAACAAGCAAACGGATTTCCTGATGTTAAGAAATTCACGCCGCCTAGAGACACCAAAGGTGGTAATGGTGCGTTGCCAACCTGACGCCAGGATGTTAGGCCTCGAGCAAAAGTAAGTTTACCAGCTACCTTACCCTCCGAACCGGAACACGTCATGACGTTATGGCGGCAGGAATAGGTAAGGCGGTGGTACCAATCCGGGCGAGTCGCTGCGAAACTCTACCACCTAGTCAGAAGTCACGGTGTTAGCGACGGTGAGCCTATGCTCGCCTTTTACGAGCTACCTGGCAAGGAAAGCAGATGATCTATTCTACAAAAGAGCCCGGACCAACACGGGGAAACATAAATAAACATAAATATGCCAACTCTAAGTTGAGACATCCAGTAAAGTTTAAATTTTTAATAATATTCCTGATTTTTAATTCTAGAACTTGTAATGAAATGACCAGATTTATGTGTTTGGCATGTTTCTTCATTGATGAAAAAAACTTTTGGACGAGGCACCATAAAATTTAGCAACTCTACGTGGGTGAAGCGCCAGCAATGTCTAACGTAACATAAAAATAATATACAGATACAAATATCTTTGAACACTTTAAATTATGAAAGCGGTAACTCGATACGTTATTTTAATAGATCTTTAAAACTGGTCGAGTGAGTCAGCACGCAAGTGGAACTGCTAAACAAACTGTTGTCAGCTGTCATGCGTGTGCGCAGCTCGTGGCGCTTCTTGATCTATACTAATCGTTGCTCTTGGATTTGCTGCTATAAATTTTATTATCTATTTCTTCTATGGTTCTAGTTACCTACACTATTTTGTCTATGTCTATATAATAGTCAATAAGACGACCTACAAGTCTTTAATATGTGTAAACAGTAATGAATATGGAGGAAGCTAGGCAGGTCTGCAAGGTCCATGTCATTTGGCACTCGATACAGCCTAACACGTAAGACACTTGTCGTGAAGATAAGTAAATAGACATAACTATTGTGGAACGAAACATGTAAGCATTCATAGATAGAAGGCTTCGTGCTGTATAAATATGCCAGAAAATTCAAAGTCCTTCCGAAAGGAGCTTATTTTGTTCACTAATTGGCGATCAATGATAAGTTCATAAAAAGGTAAATTAACGAATATTTATTTTGATTATTATTTGTCATATTTATAATACTTTATTTCTAGATAATCCCTACTGAGAAGACCAGGCAAAAGTAACTTATCCAGCTTTTTTATAAAGTATACTAATTACATAAATCATAAAAAGTTATCGCGATTTTTTTTTACCATCTGACTGATTTCCTAATGAGTTGGTTGTGAATCTCCTCGTAGGGAATTATGCCCGGTTCCTATAATCAACGAATCGTAATCCGTCAGCTAAACCATTCGCAGTTTGTTCAAAAGTAACGGAGCGTTACCAATATTTTCAAAAAATGTTTAGAATCAATAGTCGGAAACGAGCAACCGTTGTTAGTAATCTTATTAAGCGTGCAAAATACTACCATCCGTAATCAAAACGACTCGTTTTTTGAATATAGGAACCGGCCATTAGACCAATACGCAGAAATCGGTCCAGTTAGAGTAAGTATATTGGTAAGATCACTTACATCGCATGTATAATGATCTGTGCGTTCTAAATTTAGTGTCCAACGTTACTGCATATATGCACTGCAAATTGAAGAATTAGGTTAGTTTATACGTTTCCACATAACGTAAACTGGGACGGTACATTGATACATTAGCGTGAGTATATCTAGATATACTAGCTGCTGCTAGTGGCTTCGGTTTGATCAAATAAACTACACGACGTATATTCTTCAAATTAAAAAAAAAACAATACATACATACATACATATATTTACGCCAAGTCTCTTACGAGGTAGGCAGAGAATATCTAAATTAAAAAAAAAACAATATATCCAGATAAATCCTGTAGCTGAGAACCATCTCAATTACTTCAGTTTTCAAACAAAAAATCTGTTACGAAATCGGTCCATCCGTTCAAAAGTTAAAATGCCAAAGACAAACACACATACGCACACAGACAAGCGAAACTTATAGAATCAGGATAGCTGTGTGCTTGTTCGTTGTTATCACTTATTACAGAAAAAAAGGAAAATAACCAATTTTCAATAGCTCTTAAACTCTCAACTTATTAATATTTAAATCTCATCTGCGCTCGGTAAAAAATACAACAAAACCAACTAAAGATGACCAATCGTCTGGATATGTTACGGCGATTTCCTTGAAGCCCACTAACTAGCGTTGACTCAAATATTACCCTCAAAAATGTATCAACGAGTTATAAGATTAGACAAAAAACATATTCGATGGAAATATATTTAGAAACATCATAATTTGCGAGAATAATATTATTCATCGTCAACACTTGTGTACCAAATATAAGTAAGTTAAAAAAAGTATCTTTACGTCCATATCCCCAAACAGGTAGGCAGAGGCAAAACCAGGGCACCCAAAACTAGCCGAAGACACTATGTCCCACAATGTAATAGGTGGCAAGCCTATCGCCAACCGGGCACTTATCCAATTTCAAGTAACAATTTTTTTATTAGAAAACTAGCTGTCCTGGCGAACTTCGTTCTACCCGTTCAGTTTGTATGGTAAAAAGTAAAATGTTGTTTTTCTTGCAAGTTTTTGGCTTTTTCTTATCTTTTAAACCTTCCCTGGACTTGAACAAATAATTCAAAACCATTATTAGCGAAATCGGTTAAGCCGTTCCCGAGTTTTAGCGAGACTAACGAATAGCAATTGATTTTTATATATATAGATTGTAAAAAAAAACAAATTTTTTTGTTGCCCGCACCCGAAAATCGACCTCGGGAGCTCATGAAGTCAAGTCCAACATCTAGACCGTTAGACCACGGAGGCTAGTAATACATATTGCTAAACTACTAGCACAGTTAGTCAGAGTGGTAAAGTGGTGATAAAGTTCTGCATCGGTTCGTCAGAATTGCAGGTCGCCACAACGTCAGCGTTTACCGCTACGATAAAAAATGATTTTGCTTGAAACGTTGCAACATTTAAATAATTAGAAAACTTTTCCTATTTTTATTATGTTATCAACTCTGTGAAGGTGAAGGATCTTAAACTAGGTAATCAGTTTTACTTAGCTACCCTAGGGATTTAAAAACTAAACACATGCTAAAAAACAGGTGCTGTTTGACACGATTATGAGAGAAACTGGGCTCTTATTCCACTAAAAACTATTTAATTGATAAAAAAACATTACAAGTGTTTGAATCTGTTTCAACGTTCTCGTTTTAACTTATTTATAAACACTGCGAGTTTAAAGACTTATCTAAAGGGTAATTAATTACGAATCCATTCATTTTAAGCACAAAAGCTTAATAGACCACATTTTAGACGCAAAAAGTTTTAAGCCTTTATTAAAGATCCCATTTAGATAAAAAATCGACCTCAAATTACTACTAACGTTTGCCATAATCACGACAATGTACAGACTCTTCAGATGGTGTATTTTATATCATATCGCACAACATATGTATTAAAATCCCGCTATTGTTGCCATATATCTACGGTTTAGCAAAAATATAGCACTGCTGTGCACGTGCATTTCTAGAGGTCAAACTGACACATGTTATTGTATTTATAGTTAACTAGCGGTCCACGCGAATTTTGTATTGCATAATGTATACTTATGTTTTGGATAGATTAAAGCATATTTTTTCTCATTTTCCTGTAATTTTAAGGATTATATGAAACTTCTAAATAAAATAATTAGCAAAATTGGTCCATCCATTCAAGCGTGATGCGATTACCACGCGAAATGGGGATACAATTTTACATTTCATTAAAGCTTGTCGGTCAAATAGTGCACATGCAACAAGCACGCATAATAAGTGGGAGCGCAAAAAATCTGCGACGAAAGGTAGCCGGTAGAATGTGTTGATAATGCAATTGTTAAAAAAGAGCATGAAAAATTTGGTAATAAATAAATCTGATGATGACTGGCATATAGATCGGATGATTTCTTACGAGTTGTATTAAGTTGGTTGATTTATATTTAATTTAAACAATCTGCAATTGATAGCTAATTCGTTATCATTCGTTTAACAGAAAATTCTAGTTCATTACAAGTGAGTTCACTGTATGTTTTATTTTTCTTTTTTTAAATGAGTCAGATTGACATAATTGTTTTTAAATCCGCTATGTTTATGAAGCCTTGAAGCCTGGACGGAAATATGCAACATAGACCTGTTCTCAAGTTTACAAACACTACATTTGAAAACCGGAATTCTTACAATATACATTTTTTATCACATCTATACATTGCAAACAGTAAGTTATAAATAAAAATAAGAATTTCGGAGTTCAACGTAATGTCTAGACCAGAGGTGGGCCAAATTTTTTTGACCGCGGGCCGGTAAAGAAAAAAAAATCTAGTGGCGGGCCAGTTAATAAAAATTAATTTCGAGGTGGGCCGGTTAATTAAAACACCTAATAATAGCAGTAAATATTACGATTATAAAAGGAAAAAAAATATTATTATTGATCCACTACAAATATAAGTAAATTATTTGCTTGTCTAATGGTTGTTCATCAAATATGGTATAATAAGGATATCGAGAGTTCTCCTTTGAACCGGAACCGATGATATTAATTTTGTCGATACACATAATATACCAAAACCAATAACCAACTTGAACGAGTCATTGCGATTTTTAAATTCAAGCTTTTGATCTCTAATATGTTATTAATCACCATCTTTATAAATAAACATTGTTACAAATCTGATTATCTAGCTGTAGCCTGCTGCTTCGCCCGTGTTTTCACAGGAACCCGATGTGCGATCGGGATTAAAAGTAGCCTATATGTTAATCCAGGTCACAATCTATCTGTGTTCCAAATTTCAGACAAATACGTTAAGCCATTCGGGCGCGAAAGAGTAACAAGCATCTATACATACATACTCACAACATTTATAGTATTACTAGCAGGAAGGCTATTGTCTTTGTCAAGTTCCAGCTTTTTGTCAAATAGATTTAATTTATAATTATAAAGGTCACAACAGTGCACATTCTGTACATCAACACGAATATTCATTAAGCGGGTCAGGCTGATAATTACTGTCTAAAAATCCGTTATGTTTACCTTGAAGCCTGGACGGAAGTATGCAACATAGACCTGTTCTCAGCCTTACAAATATAGAATTACTACACTTGAAACCGGAATCACAAACATGAATCTATCTTAATAAATACGTTTCTTCTGTACGTGTGTCCACTTAACTCCTAAACGGCGGGACAGATTGCATTGAAATTTTGTATGTGTATTTCAATTGGCTACTAGATTAATAACACTAGACCCATCAGGTGGTGATGCTGATCATATTTCGCAAAATTAGGGCGGTACAAAGTTCGCGGGTCGGCTATTGTAAATATAACCCGAATTCGTCAAGCACTTTCCAAAAGTACAATAACTTCTAAAAAGGCAAGGCGGATTAGGAAACACTTATTTACATTTGATTTTGATTTGATCTTCGACTTCCACTTACACTTGCACTTAAAGAAATTCTAGCAGTATAAGCATCGTATAAACCGAGCGATTCATTTAAAATCAATCATCAAAGCTAACATTATCGCAATTTTAAATGTGGTAAAATTGGTGACCATTTTCCATGCATCAGAAAAAACAATTCTATTATTATTTCTGAATAACGATTTAATAAAAAAACATTAAAAAGTATGTTGACGTCAATATTTTCAAAGAGGTAGGCAGGGATACAGCCGAAGTTACAAATGTATACACAATATGATAGATGGCAAAGGTATCGTCAACTGGCTACTTACATAACCCCGAAAAAGTTACTTAAAAACACATTCTCATATACCCGGAAACCATACAGTGTGTTGTAGATTATAACTAAATAATTAAAATTAGTAATTTGATTAAAACCTATTAAATATTTGCACACCACAAGTTGGTAGAATATATTGAAACGCTTAAATAATTTTCTAACATCTTTGTAACACTCATATTCCGCAAATAAATATTTTTTCTTTTCTTTTTCATATCCGGGACCTGAAGTAGTCAACGCCAATACCAGACCCCAAAAACGCTTACTTTTTTATTTTCAAAAGTAGGTGGCATATTATTAGAAAGCACAAAAAATTGAGTAAGGTACATAATATCCGAGTGGGTGATTTTGTTAAACTATGAGCAAACCGCAGACATTAACAAAAACAACAGGTATACCAGTACAAACGTAGAATCTATACTTGTTATCGTCGGCACTTAGTGGAATTCTATTGTATACACTTTTTTGTAGCAAACACTTGTACTTATAAAGAATTTTATCTTTAGTTTCAAAGCCTTGATGATGCTGTAAAAAGTGAAACCGCTTGGCTATAGTCACGAAAAGTACTCGTACTAAATAAGGTGTATAGTGGATAAGTACAAGTGTTTACTACAAAAAAGTGTGAAGTACTAACGTCTTATGCCAAATTAATCCTACTAATATTATGAATACGAAAGTTTGTATGTTTGTTACTCTTTCAAGTAAAAACTGCTGAATCAATTTTTATGAAATTTTGCACACATATAGAGGGTCATTTAAACTAACTCATAGGGTAGTTTTATCGCAAAAAATGTTCCTGGGGGACCAGTAATTACGCGGCCAATGCCGCGGGCAACCGCTGTATATCATATTCTGATTTAAGTGACTTTTACGGATTCGTATTTAAAATATAGAAACTTGATGCTATCTCTCTTGAACCGAAATAGCCTTTCAATATTTTCACGTTTTTATTTGTGCATTGTTATGAAAGTTATAACAAATATTATAACAAAAAAATCAAAATTAAACAATGAATCTGCTTTTTAGCTGTTTTTTTATGAATAGATACAAAATCACGTTATGTGCTATCTCACTGGCAACACATATTTACTTAAATATACAAGCTTAAATACTCTTTCAAAATGACAGGAAAATGCAATCGAAACAGTGAAAAATGTAGTGTTGCCACATCAGAATATTTTGATTGAGGTCATGACAATTTTAGTCAAACATAAAACCACTCTAGACTATAATTTGCCAGTTTTAACCGCAATTTATTATATCCGTTTAAATTAAATAATTAACGCACGAAAAAACAGGAAATACTAAACTATTTTCTTTGTTAAACATACGGATATTTCGACTTGTTAAAATTGTGTAAGCCATTTACAGTGGCTTTTCTCGATTCTAAATTAAGGTTTGAATTTTTAATACACATACAAAATAATTAAACCTCTGTGGCCTAGCGGTGCATGTTGGACTTGACTATATGAGGTCCCGGGTTCGATTCTCAGGTCGGGCAACAAAAAGAAAATTTGGATGTTCTAATAAAAAAATGTTGCTCAGGATTGGATATGAGCCCGGTTGGCGATACATTGTGGGATTTAGTGACTTCAGCTAGTCGTGGGTACCCTGGTTGTGCCTCTTCCTATGACTTCGGGGATATGGGCATGAAGATACTTTACTTTTTTAAATACAAAATATTTTAATTACTTTGATACCTGACGATTGTTGAAAATAATGGCTTGAACTATTTGAAGCTGATGGCTTGATTGACGGTCAATGTTGGTGATTCAGATTTTTTATGCGATAGGATAGTAAACAAGCAGACAGTCGCAGTCGCAGTCGCCTACAGATACCGTAGATGTTACTGGTATGTCGTAACCTTATGCTCGAGATTTTTGACAAGGCTAACATTAACATAACCTTTAGCAAGGTATACAACTATTATTAGCACTGAAGCTATGGTGACAGGAATAGGTAAAGCGGTACCTAGTAGCAATACAGGAGAGATGCTGCACCCATACGAACACATTACGTGAATTACTATGCTTCACATGTCTACTCTTACAAATATTCTCTTCTTTACAACGATTTAAATAAACAGAAGAAGCATCATTTCTGTGTTTATGTGCATGTGCGTGTGTGTCTGTTTGTGTAATGGTAGGGGATATAGTACTAATGGCTATTTATGAAACTTAAATATTCTGAGCGATAGTATCTAGTAACCAATGGGTGGTCCTTACGGCTCCAGTAGTCTAATTTTAAACATCCCATAAAGATTAAATCACTTCCTTGCCCAGGGTTACCATTAAAACTAAATTTCGTTTAAGTTCTCAACGCCCTGAAGCTCCAGAGTTTAGTGATCCTGACTTTAGTGGATTGGGGAACGAGTTTTGTCGTGACCAAACATTTATGGTTGAAAATCATCGTCATTGTAACATTAGATTCCGACGCTAATCAAGTTTCGACGTGGGAAACCAGGATTATCTATTATTTCTTCTCAATTTCGATCTCATGACGCCCGTCTATTACATCACGGTATCAAGTCAGCATTTTTAGAGGTCATCTATGGTTATGTTTGGTCTTTAAGACTTTAGTTACGTGCGTAGTCTGTCTGCCACTTAGTTGAAGTGCAAAAATTTTTTAGCGGTAGGAAAAGTTCAGAAGCTGGAGTCAAATCAGGCGAGGTTTCACTAGCGTATCTGATTGATTAAACAAGAAGAAAAACCTAGCAATTACAGGGTAGTTAAGGGTCACGCTATTATCTTGAAGAGCGGTGTATATTCTAGTCCATATTCATTCAAAGTGTCTTTATCAAAGCAAGAACTCCGTTGATGCGCCCTTGAGGGACTGACATACCAGTTTAAAGCAAAGTTTGCACCACCCTACAAGTCATTTTCTCTCTATGACCATTCGTAACAATTAGAGAGGTGCTCGTGCTGGTTGGTTCGCAGATGGTCGGGCCTTGAGCTCGTCACGTTTTAAAGTCTTAAAGTCGATCGCCTTGACTGAACGGTAGGACCGATGCCTTCCCGTTATTATCGATGATTTGTCAAAGTTGGCCCTAGCCATGTCTCATATTCTTTAAGGTTTATAAAAGAATACTGCCGTTTGTAGACACCAGAGGTGATCAATACTAAACTGAGGTTGGAATGTCTCTTGACTCTTCCATACGTAGCTTTAACCTACCCTTCAAACCTAAAACATGACAGCATTGAAGTTGTAGGATCAGGGATAGGTAAAGCAGCGGTATCATAATCGGACAAGTGGAAAGTCATATCCTCGTCAAACGTAGAGATGGTGTTGACGCGAGTCTTACCTTCTTTTTTATGAATAATGTGTTGCTAACCACGCGGTTTTTACAACTCCACCGGACTTTAACGAGTTTTATCAGGCGGAACAAGTTATTTGTAAACCATACATCCAGAGAAAGTAGACTAAATCCGTATTCGTGTACAGCTTCACTGGGATGCATCGTGGTAATTAAAGCATTTTTACGCGTCCCATAAAACCACCGTCTGTCAGACCAATAAACGATGGTTAACAGCCGCTTTTTAGGTTTAGGCTGTTCGGAATAAATAGGTCCATTGTTATATCCGGGCCACAATGAAACTATCATGCCAATTTAGAGTGTTGGAACGCTGCCAGGTCTTGACTAACAGTTCAATAGTCTCGGAGCTTCTTCGCTTTTTACAATTTACTTTTCACACTTACAAAGCTAAGGCTTTGACTTACAATATCAACTTTCGAATTCACTTTCGGTTTTTCAGTGTTATGTACATACTAGCTATTACCGATTTTGTCCTAGAAAAAGAGTTTAGCCATTTTTGGAATAAATAATAGCCTGCTATTTTTACTGCTCAAAGATTTACATCAGATTCCAATCTGTTCAGTCGTTTTTTGGACGATTGAATAAAAAGTTTAATATACATGACATAAGCATAAAAGTATAGGTACATTCGTATTTTATTTTCTTTTTTTAGGTTTTGGCATTCACGTTAGTTTTTTGCCAATAATAAAGTAGAAATTTGCATCAATTTGCATCAAATTTACCGAAATCGGAATCACATAAAAAAACTAAAAAGGTTTATTTGGATGTGATCAGTTCACTACAACAATATATAAGTTTCCACACATTAATAAATATTGAAGTATAGATGAAAGAGGTTATACATTGTAAATGTTTACATTTAACTTATTTAGAGCAGGAAGCTTTTATGCTTGGTACATTTATGCTAAGGTGAAACAAACAACTACGACTTTAAAAAATTAAGTACCTATTATTTTTATGTGATAATTGAATTCGGTTTTTCAGAATTATATGCTTACAATACTTTTTGTAAAAGGCTTTACAGGGAAGCTTTTACAGTGTACTCATAAAAGGATTCACATTTAAGCGAAATACAATATGAGCTCTCAAGTTCAGTTTCATTTTCAGTGTTATGTACTTATAGATGCAACCTATAGCTATTGGCTATTGTTGTAGGGCTTACATATTTGAAGCCAAGGCACTGCTGCATTTAATGGGCCGTTTTCAATTACCTTACATCCTCTTTATTACACAACCCTGAAAATGACACGGAAACCTTCACGAAACTGCGTATTGCGCAAGCCATTTTCATGTTATTCACAAAAAATGTATACATCGTAATATATTTCCATAACTTAACACGTAATTTCAACACAGTATTTTGTAAGCACGTGTGCTTACGACAGTAATATATTATCTGAAATCCATAAATAGTAAACACCAACAACCCATCCATAAATCAGTATAGACGTGAACATTAATAAAATATGTCAATCTTTTAACGTATATTATACTCAAACGTAAATAAGACGTAAAGGAAATAATGGAGTATATGTTAATGGGGCTTCCCTATTCTGTATTGTCTGTGAGCGTCGAAAGTAACTGTTAAAATACATGTTATTGCTTTATTCCAAAAATACTACCATAATACTGTGATTTTGCTAGCCCGCATTAATTTTTCGACGATTGGATTAATTTTTAAAAATTCGGCACTTCACTTTAAACAGTGAAAAAAGGCACTCAAAATAATCTCAATACTTCCATCATACCGCGCAAAAACATAGATAAACCAAAAAAAATAATTCAACGCCTCGGGATAAAAAAATACTACACATTAGATTTTTCGTAATTTTAATAGTGTACAAATGAGGTTTTTTCACAATTTCCACGTAGAACTCTACTACATAAGTGTTTATAATTGAAATCATATATTAAAGGGAATCGTTATTATAAAAGTGACAAGGGCATGTTCCACTGGTTTGGACGTGTAGAAAGAATGACAGATGAAAGATTGACAAAAGAGATATAAACTGCGAATGTGGATGGACGTAGGTACCCCGGGAGAGCTAGGTTGACATTCACATTCCACGCTCAAATCGCTCGGGTGTTATCTGAAAGTGGTATCAAGAGTCTCCGAAATCGGCGTGTTTCTGTCAAAAGGGTAATGACTGTGGAAGAAGCCAGGCAGGTCTGCCAGGACCGTGAGGTTTGGCGCTCGACACTCTCTGCCTCCCCGTCAGATACTTGGCATGAACATATGTACATTACATAGCAATGTGATTATTATAATGTGATATAATAAGTCATTTTATAGGCCGGGTCATTTATATTTTTTTTAATTTTTTAATTATCAAAAACATATAGAAATGTATAAAATAGCAAAAGTGCACGAAGTCTCTTTTAAAGATGTCAAATCAATGCGTTGTAGGTACTGTAGGTATTTTAACGTTGCTAATAATTTTCATTCTACGAATCCGTGGGTTGTTATTTGAATATAACATCAATCTAACCGTACCTATTGCAAATAATTTATGGTTCTCAATCATTTATAGGATATACATAAAATACGCAATCAAAATTTAATTGGTTTTTATCCTATTTTAATTATTGTGCTCAAAAGATTACCGTTTTAATTGCAGAATATACAATAAACACTGGCAACTAAAATATCTTCCACTATGCACATGTCACAAAAAAACAACGATAAACTTCGAATTCAAATTTAGAAACGTTAATTCGAATGCGCGTTAGCCGCGCGATCAGCGTCGCACGCACAACGAGACTGGCTGGAGACGGAACGTACGACTAGTTTACATCACACATTAAACATCCTATCCTTTCACATTAATGACAATGACCATGTGATAAAAAGAGAGAGAGTCAACAGATCATCCTCAGATGTAAAGCCTTTCATGAATTTCGCTTAATCCAAGGACGACTTACAAAATAGAGTAAAATCCGTATATTTATTAAATGTCAGCTGCGCCTACACGATGTTTAATGGCGCCTGTAACAGCTGTATGCAATGTGTAGTTATTTATAGGTCACCATAGTACCATATGTACTAAAATAGTAGTACGTATACGAGGGAGCTTCTACGATAGCCTTGGGAAGTTCTAAGGGTTCTCATAGTTCAAGACTAGTTTTCCTGCGCGGTTGTACACGCGTATACGTCACATTTCTAAGTAGAAGCATAGTTTTGAACTTAGCCAAGAACTGGGCTATCAAATGCCGATGAAATTTTCAAAACTGATAAGTTCTCGTAACTTTTCGAGAACAGTTCCTTTTGACAAAAATTAAACTGTAAGTTTCTTAAATAAAAATACTAGTAAAGTACAGTAGTACTATTTAAATTTTACGCTTCGGCTATATTCGTCAAGCTTCGAAAATCCGAATGTATTTTAAAGATATCTATATAGAGTTGTTATTACATAATTAATCATTTCGCTTAGATTTAGATAAGATCAGCCAATTTAAAAATAAAAGCATAAAGTGCAAAAATAGCAAAAAGCGTAAAGCCGAAGCGCATAATTAAAATAGTA
>NJDD01001860.1:101243-113565 GCA_002245505.1 Calephelis nemesis
AAGTTACCCGCGTTCGTCCAGACAGCTCGTAAAAGACGAGCATAGGCTTACCATCACTAGCACCGTGATATCTCTCTAGGTGGTAGAGTTTCGCAGCAACTCGTTAAGATTGGTACCACCGCCTTACATATTCCTGCCGCTATAATTTAAGCGATTGCTGTTGATGTATTTCGGTTCGGAGGATAAGGTAGCCGCTAAACTTATTCAAGTCAACAGTCAAGGTTAGCAGCGCACCATCACTACCTTTGGGGTCTCTAGGGGACGTGAATTTCTTACCGTCTGGAAATTTGTCTACTTGTTTGCCTTCCAATATAATAAAAAAACTATCGTAATACAAAGACTCGTTATATGAAGTGTTCGCTGTAGTAGAGTACTTTACTGTACCTGATATTTTGCATAGAGCAGCAGTTTGTTAAGGGCCTTGTTCCCAATATTTTCAAATACACAAACGATGTTTCAACACGCGTAACAATTGCAACTGTTATGGTCGAGCCTGTGTTTTTCTCGCCTATTATCTGTTCTAATGTGACCTTGTGTTACACTGAACTGGAGGATGAGTTCATAGATTTCAGTAGGTTTTTTTATTGATATTAAAATCCCCGTTGTGTGTTGTACTGACGACAGTAACGTCTAGTTTTCATTTAAAAAAACTGACTCTGCATAACGTAATATTAATATTCCGGTTCTGATATACAGACCTAGTTAAAATCGCGATTATCGTGACCTAGATAGAGGGTTTAATATTTTTATTGGTCAATTGATTTGAAATTGAGTAGACAAATATATATACAAATTAAATCCAACCCCAAGATAAGCAAATTATATGCTTGAGTTATGGGTTGTTAGTTGACTAATACATAGAAAATATTTAAATACTCGTAGATACCCGGAATTCGTTCCGGGCCGTTCATTACACTAATGCCTGACCCCGTTGGAAATCAAGCCCAAGCCTCGCGGCTGATCGGTGTGGTTAGGCGTGTAAGCTAGCCACTCGACCAACAAGGCGGTCGAAGTATTTGGTATCATACAAATGCCACCAGTGATGCTACCATAGATGTAGGTAGCTTACGGGCTTCTGGGCTCGAACGGGTTTCTAGTCTAGTAGCTATTTCTGATACTCAATATATATGGACCGCAAGCTGTACTAAATCCATAAAAACTTGGACGACGGACAGACATCCCAATTTATCTAACCTCGGTAATTGTATCAAATATTAATAGCTATCTAAATTGGAATATCCAAATTGTGCTATTTTCGTATTATATGGGTACGAAATTAGGTTCAGCAAGAAAAGTACGAAAGATATTATCAAATAAGACAATCTGTTTCTGTACGAAACAAGCACATCATTAATTATACATAGGAAATCATTTCATACAATGAAATCTCACAGGCGTCATTTTTATTAATTGTTTGTTTTTTCAAGTAACACAGAAGAAAGGTTTTAATACGTACTAATAATGAATGATTATTATCAAATTCTAGTTGTTGTATTTGCCAATTGCACATTTTACATATGCCCATCTACCTACCCACATAAGTGCCCAGTAGGCGATAGGTTCGCCACCTATCATATCTTAGGACTCAGTGTTTTCGGCTAGTCGTGGGTGCCCTGGTTGTATCTCTGCCTACCTGTTTGGGTATACGGGCGTACAGATATTTATTTACCTGTTGACTGTAGGCGGTATTCAACTTTCAATTCGCAATTATATCTTTTTAATTTACGTTTAAGTATTATTGATGAGTGTTTATATCATGTGAAATTCTCGTGAGGTCCTCGATTATCCTTTGATTACTTACATCCTATTTAATTAAGTACAAATATGAGTACCACTTGGCAATCAATTATTTGCATACTATAGCTACTTCCGGCATCATTAGCAGAATCACCATAAGTTTTGACGTTGGTGGAATCTTTACAGTTTTATCGCACTGTCTCATCATCATCGTCTTCATTTCAGCGTTCAACCCCATAGGTCCCACATGTTTAATGATGCGAGTCCTGGATTTGCGTAGTATTTTTCTCTCTGTCTTTGTCATCCCTAATAGTGAGTTCATTGGCACACTTGTCTAGGCAAAGGAGGCATAACCAGTGACTTTACCAGAGCCTATAGATTTTACAACGTTTAGACATTCGTTAAACACTCAGCCTAACGTTCTTTCTTTCATCTTCTTCAATTGCACTTGCATAAAGACTTTGATTAACTCTAAAACATTTCTACCTTCAGAAATTTTGTGTAAAACTTAATTTCTTTAATGTCCAAGCTATTGTATGTACATTGGAACTTCCCAGACCTTCACAGTAAAACTCATAAAATTTTAAAAGGGATTATGTTAGTTTACTTTATATTTTTAAATTAATTCTTTGTAATCGTACTCTAAGCTTCTCGATATTAGTCTTCGCTAGCATTTAATTCATTGGAAAGTATTCTATGTTATTTTTACTACCTCCAAGAATATGTGTACAAAGTTGCGTAATGTTTGTTAGGTAGTTTACGCGTGAAAGTGTAATAAACAAAGCTACTTTCGCGTTTATAATATTAGTAGGGATAAACTGCATCAATACAGGTTTCGAATGCGCTTAAGAACTAACCGTTAAGCAGGGATTGTACGAATTCCGTTGTTATTTACAAATAGGAACATCCTAACAACATTTTTTAGTTGATGAGTGCTACTTACTAAAAAAACGACGGTTGGCACTCCGGGAGTGCCTGCAGAAGTAAAAACTTGAATATTAACGTTGTGCATTTTTGATAATTTGGAATAGTTAAGGAATAATTTTGCACGAATTGATTTAACTATCAGTATGAAAGTAGTAGCATTTATGTGGTAGAATACATTATTCATTTATTGCACTATCGTACACAAACATGACAACACGAACATTCGCACAAGCGCCCTGCGCTTCTTACGACTTTTCGATCAGGTCACGTGTCATGACGCGAGTTTAGAAATTTTTACCTTTCCAAAAAAGTGCGCAACGCCGCTAAGGAAGTTTTCAATTCAAAAATTTTTTGCTTTTCAAAAAATTCGAAAATAATTATTTTGAAGAATAGAAAAATAAAGTCATTCCAGTCAAGTCCCGCAAATACGAAAAGCATGGTTACCCTCATCATCCACTGGGCCCAAATTAAACGAGCCGCAAGTGACTTTGTAAATTCGTCTTAAAACAATAAAAGCGATGTGATTAAAGCCAGTTGTTTTCCAATAACAATTTATTATTTATATGATACGTCAGTGTTTAAGGAAGAACCGTGTCATTATGGCGCGAGACTTCACAATTCATTTGAACCAGCGCCATATATGTAGTTCGCTTATCAAAATGATTAATTGTAAACGAGGCACCGGGTAATGGCGTATTGACGTTATAAATAAGTTAATACTTTACAATATTTAATTTAACTACAAATAAGAAATTATGCTTTACATGTAGGTAGGCTACATGATGAATCAGTTTTTAACGAGCTATCAGAAAGGGGATATAAATTAGGCAATTAGTTTATTTGTGGTTGTTTTGAAGATTGCTTATTTATCAACTTAATTCTAAAGTCAAATATAGACATTTTGTAAAACAGCGGAAAAGCTCATCTAAATGTCTGTCTGGGCTCTTTTACAGAATGGACCACCTGCTTTCCTGCCAGGTAGCTCGTAAAAGGCGAACATAGGCTTACTGTAACTAGCACCGTGACATCTGACTAAGTAGTAGAATTTCTCTAGTTTTGAATAGCGTCAGTGTTTGCCATTGTCGTGTCCCAGTTCGTAAAATTACTTTTCCTTGAAGCTTATCATACAGGCATCAGATTGGCAGCGCACCATTGCCACCTTTGGTGTCTCTGGGCGGCGTGAATTTCTTACCACCAGGAAATCCGTTTGCATGTTTGCCTTCCAATATCATTAAAAACGTGTAAGGCAAAGGCAGAGTCTAGTCTACCCTCCGGACTGGAACATGACACTCATTATGGTGGCAGAAATAGGTAAGGCTTTCGATTCTTACCCGGGCAAGTTGCTGCACCACCAGTGGTCTTGTTAGTGTTGAACCTCTTAAAATGTTCGCGCCTCTTACGAACTGCCTAATAACACTGTTAGGACTTTTATTCACATAAAAAAATCACAACATTTTTGTATTCGTATGTTTGTTTTCGGTTTAAAAAAAAACGAATTTAATTAGTATATTATATATTTTTAATCAAAGACGTTCCAATATTTAGAAAGAGTGAAAGTGTACTTCCCATCATCACAAATCAGTCTCTTTTCCAATTTTACCAAAAATTCTGAAGCAAGTGAAAAAAAAACTTCGTGCTTTAATGTACATCATTAATAACATATATAAAATACAAAAGAATACGAGAACATTACATGTACGAGCTGGGCGTCGAACACTGACCTTCTAGCATTTATACCAACATTAGTTGTACACATTAGAGTGTAGGTACCCAATCAATGACGATAAATATCAAAACAATTCTTAGCAGCATCAGGCGCTAGATCAAAGAGTTAGACGTGTACAAAGTATAAATTTACAACATCGAAGCCTAATAAACCAATTTAGATCAATATTTTCCCAACAATTTTCAATGACTGTGTTTAAGGCTAACTAGGCTCACCGTAACTCAACATTACATGTAATTTATTTACGTACCAGAGATTTCTTGTTTAGATAAGCCGAGACAAAATTATAGACACAACGTAAGCCCTTCGCACACTAGCGTTGATAAAAACGCTAGCGGTTTCTTCAAATGATTTCACTTTCAAATAATATAGTACTAATATAGTACTTGACCGTTTCGTTCGAATGGGTAGCGTACACACCTAACTACAAAGACCAACCGCGAGGCTGGAGTTCAATTCCCGACGGGGCAGGCATTTGTATGATGAACATTTAGATGTCTGTATTTCCAGGTCTGGGTGTTGATTAAATTTATTCTAATATATATTTAAGTATTTCTATGTATTAGAATTGTTGACTAACAGTTAAAACACATATAATTTCCTTACTTTGAGGTTAGATTCAATTTGTGTAACTTGTCCAGGGATATTTATTTATTTTATTTATTTACATGAATTTGTATAGTGAAAGATCCCTTGAGTTATGGTCCTGAAAATTTACATTGTTTAAAACGAATACCTACAAAGAATGAAGTTAATTTTGACTTTTTAAACTTATGACTAGTAAAAGTATAAAATGTACTTGCTGTGAAGCATGCTCAATAATGATACAACAATAAAAATACGCAATTAAACAGGAAAATAACAGATTAATATTTAATTATAACAACTAAATTACATGCAAATAATAACAAACAAATTATTATCAGTTTAAAGCAATGATTCTGTCACTGTGTTACCATATTTTGTGTTAAAATTTAACCGAAACAATAAAGACGAAATATTTTACTAAGTAACGGTTTTAAGATAAGGCTGAAAATAAGCCCTGTAGTAGGAGGCAAGGTGTTAAAATAATGGAAATATGTTAAGGAACTTACCATGAAATACGTGTACTCACAAAGCAAAATTTCAATTTCCTTCTCCGTAATTATTAATTCAAGTATGCCACCTTTACTGGCACAATTGCAGCTTTTGTTGTTCGGTGTGATACACCGGAAAGCGCGTGACGAAACTTGTAATTCCAAATTCAGATACCTAAATTGTAAAATGTCATGGTAAAACCACAAGCCACACAAGCCACGCATAGATCTACACTTTATAATATAAATTTCACACAAATTAAATTTTACCCCAAAGTAAACAAATTATATGCTTGTGTTATGGGTGTTAGGTCAATGACACTAATACAAAGCAATACTTAAATACATACTAGAATAAATTTAATAAACACCCAGACCCGGAAATGCAGACATCTAAATGTTCACCACACAAATGCCTGTCCCCGTTGGGAATCGTACCCGAGCCTCGCGGTTGATCGGTGTAGTTAGGCGTGTACGCTTGTCACTTGACCAACGAGACTGTCATAAATATAAAAAAGGGAAGGGTATCACATTTGTTACCATCGAGACATATTCAATACACTTTGTACACATATTCTTGGAGGTATGAAAAGTAACCTAGGAAACTTTTTAGTGGCTTAAATGCGAGCTAAGCTACTAGTAAAAGCTAGTAAATTGCAACGCGTTAATTACTTTAAACGACAACTAGCAAAGTGTACGAATCGAGATCATCAATTGATACTTTTCAACTATGATTAGCTTCTATATTTACTAGCGTTTAGTATACGTGTTTTTTAAATAGCCCATTTTTTATTTCTTTAACAGCAATCTTTACTCATTACAAACGTCAGACGGACAATAAAAACAGCATTTGAATTTATGCAAAACTAAAAACACAAAACTATGCAGATACGTTTAAAATTGTTAATCGTTGTCATAAGAAACTAGGCAGTTGTTGAAGTTATTTAAAAATCGCTGATGCGCGTCGTTCGTTAGTGCGAAAGGACACTTTATAGGTGTAATAATTTTAAACATCGGAATGATATCGCGCCAAGTGGAATTGCAGGAAAATGCGTTTAAACTTGAGTTTTATTGATTGGAGTTAATTAAAAATAAAAAGTTAATAGCAAATTCTTAACACCATATATGGCAGGCTACTTTACAGCAACACACAAAGTAACGATCATGAGAGTACTTACTGTTATTAAATAAAAATACTATTTACCGCCCCTGGCTTCTTCACCCTACTCTTACAGGCCATAACGTTTTTCTTAAAAAAAAAACGTAGTTCTACGGCCGTATCTCCGAAGACGTAGGCAGAGGTACGACCAGAGCACCACGACTAGCCGAAGACACTAAGTTCACAATGTGATAGGCAAACCTGTCGCCAACTAAACATATATTAAATCCTAACCCACGTTGTTTCCGTTAGAAAATTAACAAAGCACATTTTCTCTTTTTTCCCGAGCTGGGTTGGAAGACAACATCGGACTGCTAGACCACAGAGGCTTCACTTCAGTAGAAGTTATAGTATTTATTTCATATTTGATTAGCACAGGTAAACTCTGAGCTATCTTCAATGAAAGATTATTTATACTAAGATAGTTAAATGTAGCATGAGCAAAATTACTGGCATACGCTCGATATTTTTGTAAACGTAAAATAAAAAAAAAATCACTCACTGATTTAGTTATCGGATTTTTCCAAAAAATTAAAAACATCTTGATTACGTTGGCTTTCAAAAAACCCTAATTAAAATTGGTCAATTCGTTTAGGAGCTGCCTCATGCTACACACTCACACACGTCGAACTTATAAAACCCGTCTTTTACGTAGGGGGTTAACAAAGTAACAAAGAGGAACGATGGAAAAGATAACATGTGGTATTCCATCGCTACAATTAGTTACTATTGCACTTTATGGAAAAGTAAAATGATTGCATTTTAGGGAAAGAGTAAAATGTATTATTTTGAATGTTATCACATTTTACTTATAGTGTAATAGAAATTAATTAAAAATGTCACTTTTTGTGTAAGTTTATCGCCGGTACTTCTACGTAAACCGGAACACAATAAAAGCGAGCACTGGCGTCATGGCGGCAATGAAATTAACCTTTCGGGCGAGTCGTTCAGACTATCACCTGGTCTTTTATACTAGATTACTCTACTAGCAGGTTTGAAAGGTTACCAATACACAGCAACCAGCTTAATTACAAATAGGACACTTAAATAAGCAAAACTAATTCCAGAGACTTATGACCATAGCAACATTCGCAGGTCTGGCGGCGCGCCAGGGCGGCCATTTTACGAAAAACTTGGTGTATCCATTGTTAACATCTGTTGTACCGAAACATGCAAATTAACATTTTAACTGCCGCTTGGAAATTCCTTTCTCGACTAGTTTTAGAAGTTACATAGTCGTGCTGAGTAAAAATGCTAGACCTCGGTGCCAATTTTTCTCATACATCAATAAAAAAACGATTAAAATTATTTTCATATTTTCTGTCATCGATAGACTATAAAAATCTATACAAAGATATTGGAGAACTTTAACCCAAGGAAATGCAAGTGCTTAAATAAAAATAACAGGAAAAACCGACCAAGTGCCAGTCGGACTCGTGTACATAGGGTTCTGTATGTATCATCTATAATTGAAAATCACGTTTGATGTATGGCCCCCAAACAAAGCCCCCTTTAATACTTACTTTATTGTTATTAAATTACTAATTTTGAAAGGTAAATATTCTGTGAAAATTTGAAGCGTCTACCTGTTACCATTTTTAATATTGAGCAAAAAAAAATAGGTTAAAACACGTTTATTAAATAAATAAATAAATATCCCTGGACAAATCACACGAATTGAATCTAACCCCAAAGTAAGCAAATTATATGCTTGTGTTATGGGCGTTAGTCAACGACTCTAATAAATAGAAATACTTAAATAGATACCAGAATATACTTAATAAACACCCAGACCCGGAAATGCAGACATCTAAATGTTCATCACACAAATGACTGGCCCCGTCGGGAATCGAACCCGAGCCTCGCTTTTGGTCGATGTAGGTAAGCGTGTACGTTAGCCACTCGACCAACGAAGCGGTCAAATATTATTTATAATATTTATTATTTATATTTAAAATATTTATTATTGTTATTATTGTGCGGAAACTCTCCTTAATATTTTATTTTTTTAGTATTTGCTGTTATAGTGGCAACGTAAATACATCATCTGTGAAAATTTCAGTTTTCTATCTATCGCGGTTTATGAGATACAGCCTGGAGACAGACAGAAAAACAGCGGAGGCTCAGTAATAGGGTCCGTTTTTACCCTTTGGGTACGGAATGATTTGAATAGGGGATACTATTAATCCGTTACTATTTAATAATGACGGATCTGCAATTAACTCGAAAGTATCTTTTGCATTCGTAGCTTTCGACCGCCTCGTTAGTCGAGGGGCTAGCGTACACGCTAGTACTCTCTAATACTAGTACATACACTCTAACGACCGGCCGCTAGGTTCGGGTTCGATTTCCGACGGGTACTGGTATTTGTACAATGAATGGTGAGATTTTTGAATTTGCGGGTTTGGGTATGTATTAAATATAGACTGGTATTTATTTAAGTATTTGAATGTGTTAAAATAGTACAAACCCATAACACAAGCATACAATTTGCTCACTTTAAAAGTGGATTTGTGTTATTTGTCCAGGGATATTTATTTATTACTGGCTGGCTGGTTTCGAACTATAGTATATGATCAGAGAGGGCGCGGTTGTGCGCGGAGTGACATTAGCTGTTAGATTATTAACTTATTTTTAAGATTTACGGCGTAAATAAACAAAATATATTTAAAAACGTATTCACAACGGTGTGGTAGATAAGTGATAGTGTTATCTTTAACAAGTAATAAGAACTAGCTACCAAATTATTGTGTTTATAAATGAGTGAGACCAGGAGCCCTACCATGATCGCTTATAACAATATTATTTCCATCTTGCTAAATGTCTGTCTTTATAAGCAACTTTATGGCATACGTCATAAGGTTGTCTTTCTCCGATGACAATTAGTATTATTGAAATAATACTGTTTTAAGAGCTTATGGTAACCCCCCTGGACATTTTTTGTTACTTTCTGCAATTAGAGAATTATAAATCTGTGTGATAAAATATATAGTAAACTTAAAATTATTTGTAATTTTATAAAAGTGAATTGTGTTAATGACTATAAAGACAAAGGTTTTATAAAGACAAAGTCGATCTTTTGAACAATTTTTACACTGTAAACAAAAACTACCCTCATTATTTTATATCTGAAGAACTATAGAAATACATTAAACTGATTTCAAACAAGAGGATATTTTATGTTGGTCGGTATGAAGAAAAACGTAAAACAAATTTAATCGAAATATTTTATGTACTAAATAAATACAAAAATGTTGACCCGTAAGCAAAGAACATTAGAAAAATTAGAGTGTCAACTACAATTGGCTTTAGAAGAAATTCAATCAAAAAACCTGTTATGTGATGAACTGTTACAAGAACGAGAAAACAATGAAAAAGAACTTAAAAGTGTAAATTACAAAATTTTTTTGTTAAATAACGAGTTGTTGAAATTAAATGAAGAATTTAAAGATGTTATTGAGCAGCGAGATGTTCTTCAAACTCGCCTGAATAATTATCATGAGCGCATTAATACATACGAAGAAGCTATATCTCGTAGTATTCATTTAGAACGCCAGCTAGAAGAAACTCAAAATAGTATTTATCAGTTTGAACAAGAAAAACAGCAATCACCGCGTTTTAATAACAAGAGTTTATTTGAAGAGCTAATTCTGACGGATAAAAATAATATAACTATTGTTAACAAACCTGGTAGTTGTAAAAGAAAAAGGAAACACAGGAAATTTAGAAAAAGTTTGACAAAAGCTATGCCACAGTTAAGAGGCATTAAAGTAATTTATAAAAAATATTAAATGTTAAAAAAAGAAAATGTGCAATTATTACAACAACTTGAATTACTCAGTACTAAAATAGATAACAACTTAACAAATTACAACGACAAAATATGTACTTTACAGTGTAGGATAGTAGCATTGCAAAATGATCTTAAAAATATATCAACAAAATACAGTAACGCGCAAAATGAGATCCAGGATCATGTTTTAGTTAATAGTGAGTTGATTGATCCGAGTTTTTATAACGAAAAACAATTAAATTTTTTAAGTACTAAAGCTCTATGTAAATGTACAAATGTTACAAATTTAAATTCAGATTTTAATCTTTATCAGAATTTAACTTATACAGAAAATCCTAATGCAAATTTGGATGTCGGAACTAATATTAATCAATGTATATTACAAAAAAAACAAGTTTTATTATTTTCTGACTCTATGGGTATTGATATTGGTTCTCGATTAAGTATGTATACTAATAAACAACTGATTAACAACTGCTTTCCATATTCCACCTTTTCAAATATACTACAACAAATCAAAAATGCTCAAATCGACAATGAAAAAATTATAGTTTTACTGTTTGGTAACAGTCTTTTAAAAAAGTCTCAAATATGCGAATGTATAGAATATTTATTAAGCAAAAAACCAAAGAAAATTGTTTTAAGCGCCTTACCATACTCGTCTGAATATACTTGCAATAAAAATAAAAATATTTACTATATCAATACTTTTTTACATAATGTAACTTCCTACCACAGAGATATTTTATTTTTTTATGATATAAATAAATTTGTAAAAAAACAGTTTGTGTCAAATTTGTGCCCCATTTCCAATAAATCTAAAAATTCTATTGCCAAATTATTAGCCTACAACATAGATGTGATTTGTCACAACACGCTTAACATATAGTGTAATGATTTTTTAATATCTTAAACAATATTTAGAGTTAAGACTGATGTGATATTAACATGGTTATGTAACAATTATATAATGAACATATTATTAGTCTTTTTATAGATAACATGACTTCTCATATTTTGTTTAGCATACTTTATTTTTTAAATTTAGTCCAATATTTTAGGATATTAATTTATATTGTTGACATTTTAAAAGTTTTAACTATAGTTATCTAGGTAGTTTAAGAAGAAATAGGTACAATATTTTTATGATGCTAGTAGATATTGTGATTTTTAATTTACTGCTTAGTTTTATTTATTTTCTGGCACGCTTGTTTTATATTATATGATTAAATGAAAAGATTGTGTTTAAAGAAAATCTATTGCTATGTAAATATGTGGTTGTCATCTTTGACATTGGCATGTGGAAATAAAGTCCATGTAATATTTTAATTGCAATGACGATATTAATGTGGGATTTAATTTTATATCTATTTTCAAAATCACTGTTATTTCTATTGCTTTTAAATTTGTCATATATTTTTGAAAAAAAAAATTAAAATTAAAATAAATTTAAAAATTAAATTGAATTATTGACATTGTTATGTGAAGCTAATTATTCTTTTAAATGAGTGAAGGTATTATGAGTTTCATTTTTTTTTAAATTTTTATTTATGTATAGATTGTAAGTTTAAACTTTTTTTATAATTTGTATTTTAATTTAAAGTGATTTGATTATATAATTTAAAAGTTTATTTTAAGTATCTGTAAAAATAGTAGATGATTTTGATTTTTTTTTTCAATTGTTATTACAACAAAATATTTACTTTTAACTTTAATCATGAAAGTACTTATTATGTAATTATATGAAAAACTTATTTTCTTCGAATATCATGTCATTTTTTATCATATTTACACATAATTGCTGGATGTAATTAGTCTGAACTATGTTCAACAATATGTTTCGTATAGATAGGCATTGTTTAAAAATTAGTTTTAAAAATAATGACACTTGTTGTACAAGATAT
>NJDD01001860.1:114893-125898 GCA_002245505.1 Calephelis nemesis
CCTTACCATACTCGTCTGAATATACTTACTATAAAAATAAAAATATTTACTATATCAATACTTTTTTACATAATGTAACTTCCTACCACAGAGATATTTTATTTTTTTATGATATAAATAAATTTGTAAAAAAACAGCTTGTGTCAAATTTGTGCCACATTTCCAATAAATCTAAAAATTCTATTGCCAAATTATTAGCCTACAACATAGATGTGATTTGTCACAACACGCTTAACATATAGTGTAATGATTTTTTAATATCTTAAAAAATATTTAGAGTTAAGACTGATGTGATATTAACATGGTTATGTAACAATTATATAATGAACATATTATTAGTCTTTTTATAGATAACATGACTTCTCATATTTTGTTTAGCATATTTTATTTTTTAAATTTAGTCCAATATTTTAGGATATTAATTTATATTATTGACATTTTAAAAGTTTTAACTATAGTTATCTAGGTAGTTTAAGAAGAAATAGGTACAATATTTTTATGATGCTAGTAGATATTGTGATTTTTAATTTACTGCGTAGTTTTATTTATTTTCTGGCACGCTTGTTTTATATTATATGATTAAATGAAAAGATTGTGTTTAAAGAAAATCTATTGCTATGTAAATATGTGGTTGTCACCTTTGACTTTGGCATGTGGAAATAAAGTCCATGTAATATTTTAATTGCAATGACGATATTAATGTGGGATTTAATTTTACATCTATTTTCAAAATCACTGTTATTTCTATTGCTTTTAAATTTGTCATATATTTTTGAAAAAAAAAATTTAAAATTAAAATAAATTTAAAAATTAAATTGAATTATTTATGTATAGATTGTAAGTTTAAACTTTTTTATAATTTGTATTTTAATTTAAAGTGATTTGATTATATAATTTAAAAGTTTATTTTAAGTATCTGTAAAAATAGTAGATGATTTTGATTTTTTTTTCAATTGTTATTACAACAAAATATTTACTTTAAACTTTAATCATGAAAGTACTTATTATGTAATAATATGAAAAACTTATTTTCTTCGAATATCATGTCATTTTTTATCATATTTACACATAAGATATGCTGGATGTAATTAGTCTGAACTATGTTCAACAATATGTTTCGTATAGATAGGCATTGTTTAAAAATTAGTTTTAAAATTAATGACACTTGTTGTACAAGATATTTAAATAAGTCAAAAATTGTTTTAAAATGTATAGTGACATTCGAAAAATGTATATTTATATACTTACTTCGAAGAAAAATAAATAAATAAATAAAAACAAATAAAGTACCGCCTTAATTGTGTGTCATACCGACAGCAGCGCCACCTACCGGCTCCAATAATGTTTAATACTGTCATGTCGGTATGTTACAAAATTAGGGCGATATATAAAATTAGTTTGACGTATCACCTAGTATGTAATTGGTGCAAAAGTATGTCAAGATGTTTATGTTTGTCTGAAATCCAATCACACTTTTATGAAACCATCGCATCGAAATTAGTCACATACTTTGGTGTGGAAGAACATAAATTGTTTCATGTCTTAGGCGGCTGATATCACACTTTAGCGTAAGGCAACGCGGATATCAACTTAATAGTAGAGTCAATGCTCTCAAAATCGTGAAAAGCAGCACGGGTTTTCATTAAAATTTTTGATTTTGGTTCTGTAGAGCCTTTACTACAAAGTTGACCCTATGCCGTTGGTTTTATTTTACTTAGATTGTTGGTTCTTTCTTTTCTTAGGTGTAGATTTTTTTATTAAGGTAAAGCACGGCAATAGTTAGAGTGACCACATTGAAGAAACTTCTGTTCTTTAAAGTTTTTTTTATGAAAATCAATATTTTTTATGTATTCAACAAATAAGTATCAACTTTCATTAAACTATAACTTTTTATATTGAGTATATAGTCATCGTACATCAGTTACACCATGTGTTTTTAAAAGCTATAGTTGGCTTTTAACGAGGTAAAGCTCTTAATAAAGTACGTATTTAAAAGTTTTTGTAAATCAAAAATAAGAAAAACAGTTCCACCACCAAGAAGAGGTCATATCAATTTCCTGAATAAAAGCAACCAAAGCCGTATGGTCAACTTTGTAGAGTATCTCCTGCGGGCCTAAATTTAAATCTTTAATGAAAATAGGTGCTGCTTGGCAAAACTATGCCAATAATGTTAGCCGCATTCCGCCTCTACATACTGGATTATTAAAACTCTCTGCCCGGAGATTTGGTAGCAATGTGTTCTACCCTGCGGTTTTTGTATATCAAATCAAGGTTTTTCAGTACAAACTTATAGGCATCGCCGCAAATCAAAGCGGCGTGCGGCGCAGTGTGATATCAGCCTTATTTTCGAAAAGAGTTCCCGTGAGTCACAGCGCGGCGTAGCCACGGACTACAAAAGTTAGCTTGCACGCAGTGCTACATTGTTGCTACGATGTGCTACGAACTTTCGGACAAAGACAGTGAATTTAATGCTTACTCAATCACTAGATCTTTACCCGCTTAGCACATAACAGTTTCTTATACAAATTTTCATACCTCATTATAGTCATTTGTGGCCTCTGTTGTCTAGCGGTCCGGGTGTTGGACTTGTCTGCATGAGGTCCCGGGTTCAAATCCCGGGTCAGGCAACAAAAAGAAAATTGGATTTCTCCAATTTTCTTATTACAAAAATGTTGGTCGGGATTAGAAATGTGCCTGGTTGGCGATAGGCTTGCCACCTATCACATTGTGGGACTTAGTGTCTTCGGCTAGTCGTGGGTGCCTTGGTTGTGCCTCTGCCTACCTCTTCGGGGATATGGGCGTGAAGATACTTTTTTTTTATTATAGTCCTTTGGGTGTTGATTTTTTAAAAAGTATATGCTTGAACTCGATTCTTTAACTATACATATACAAACTTATAAACTTTTTTCAAACTCGGTCCAGCGGTTTAGCTGTGAAAGCAAAATGAACAGACAGACTTTCACATTTATAATATTGGTATGGATCATGTATGTAACAATCAACAAGCAAGGGGACGGAAGCAAGAAATGGACGAACAGAAAAGATGTTAACAATGCATAGTCAACTTAAAATGACATAAAAATGTTAACTTTGTGGGTGAGTTATCATGTTAAAACGAGCGCTTCCTTAAAAGCAGCAGAAATGAACTGAACTACCTAGTCAGGATCATGGTCTCAGTGGCAAAATATCTATGCGTCGTGCATATCAAATACACATAAAATCTGAAGAATCAACATTATTTTTGGATTAAATTCATTCACACAATTTCAACATATAACAGCAGATTAAATGTGTCAGGGCTAAATAAAAATGGTTAGACGATATAACGCACTTATTTTGTAAATGAGTTTATCGTAAGCAAGCCAAAGCTAGGGTTTAAAGCATATTCACGTCCGTGTCCCCAACGATGTAACGCTAGCAGATGACATTAAGTCCCACAATCTGATGCCTGACAAGCCTATCCGCAACCCGGCACCAATCTAATCCCGAGAAACGGTTTTTTTTTATTAGAAAGTAAAAAAACCACCAATCAGAACTTAACAGTACAAAAGAATAATTGAAATTAACGGCTTCTTGAAGAATTCCATTTATATCGCATATTTAATGGCCTCTGTATTAATAATCATGATAAGTTTTGGTTTCTGGAATAAATTCAAGATTTAGCTTTCTAAAAGAAACATTAACTCTACTTAGTTTTCTGGTTTCTAAGCATATAGCAACGCTATTCTGCAAAACAAAAAGTTGCGGAAATAGCGGTCCGATTTCGGAATTGACTTAATCAGGTCCCGAATTCGATCCCCAGGTCAGGCAACAACAAATAGGTACCGTGGCGATAGAAATGCTACCAATCACGTAGGATTTGGTGTCTTCGGTTAGTCGTGGGTGCCCTGTTTGTGCCTCTGCCTAACTTTTCGGGGATACGGGTGCAAAGATACTTTTTTATATCTACTTTTGTTATCATGTTTTCAGGATTGAATATGTTGTATTTTGTTATGCATTTAATAATAACCAGTCATGGCACCTACATGATAATATATCATATCATAAGCCATGCAGCACCGTGGGCGAGCGGATGTACGGATAACGTATCGCGTAGCCAGTTTATTGCCCAATTCGACCGGTGATGTGCTACGCTATCGATCATAATGAGACCGAGAGAGTTGCTAATGCTATTGATTAAATTATATCGATAATAAAATCACACGCTTTTCCATTTCTTTACTAAACTTTAATACAAAATAAAAGCAATTTTGATAAACATTAACCAAACCAATTTTAACGTATTGCTCTTTCAACACAAGAAATAGAAAGAGAAAAACACGTTTAATATTTAATTTTCACTTCAACTTTAACTTATTATCTATATTCGATAATAGTTATTTGGATTCGTTTTAAGTTTAATGTATTTGTGATTTATTTGTATTTGGTGCACAATAAAGAGTTATTGTATTGTATTGTTAAGTTTTATGAAGTATCGAGAAAAACTGAACTTAGTAGATACGATTTGTGTACTAATGGTACAAAAGCAATATAGCTAACAGTGCCTGGTATGTGGCTAGAATAAAATAAATTGAAGCCTGCATCATAATATGATAAAATCGATATCCGGAAACGACCATCTCTATTAGTTTTATTTCTTCAACGTTATTTAGTCCAAACGATTTCCAAACTTTTAAGTCGCAAATCCCTCTTAAAATTTAAAGAAAAAAAAAGTATTACACCACTGGCAAACGCTTATTAATAGTATTCGTTGAATTGTTTAGTGACGCTTTCGCATATATATTTATATTTCGTTCTGCTATTTTATTGTTCGATGTCATTACTGGATTAATGATTATTTTCTTGATATGAAAGAACTAGGTACACTAATCTAAACAATCATAAATGTTATTACAACTAAAAACTTTTTTTAGTAAATTACTTCTTTATACCTAACCAAAAACTTCTTGTTTTATAAAATGATGCGCTTATATGTACGGTCTGGCATCGGTTTTTTTTTTAATTTCTAGATAGTGGACAAACACGCAGCTTGCCTGATGGTGATGATGGTAAGAGACTAACCGAAGACTAGACACCATAGATGTCATTGGAGGATTGCTCTCCTGTAACCGTGATGTTAGACCTATTATGTACCCTCGCCCCAGGGCCGAAACATAGATCTGTCGTTATGTGCCTTGCTCCGGAGGATCGAGAAACACAGTTTGGGAAACGCTGTCTCACATCGATGATACGAAGCTCCTCGAGGACGCAAGGTAATTGACAGCGCCTTGTTTATGGCTAATATAATATTTCGATACCACAACGTTTTATTACTTTCCTATAATGAAGTACTCTATTAAATTTATTAGTTGTAATATGATTACTAATTAGATAGATAAGTCATCTACATCGGTTTAAAAAAAAATAAAACTGCTGTCCTCATAAGCAGCTCGTAAGAGGCGTCAAAGCGCCCTAATGTCAGTTCATTACCTATTAATAAAGACATGTCGTCAAAGCTTGCTACTGTCATTTTCCAGAATATTGGTTTGAGAAAAAAAGAATTGTTGTAAAGGTTTAATTGTAAGATTTAACATAACTTAGACTATGACCAGAGTCATGTGTAAGTAGATCTTTTGAAAAACCTTAAGTCTTTGTAAGTTGCTAGCTGTTAAACCAACAAAGTCCAACAATTAGGCACAAAGTGGCAGCAAAATGAAAACGCGGAAACAGTTAGGGATAGCAAGTATCTAGCAGGGAACGAAAAAGGGGTTTTTACTAGAAATAATAGGTACATCTTTAAAAAAATCGGTGTATACCCCATATCAAATTCCGATATAAAAATTGGTAATGGCTCTTCTCAGTATACAAAAGATTTGTTGAACTACGAACTAAGCTAAGCTATATCACAACATCGCTAACTACTAGACCACATGGACGTATACATTCATTCTTAAATTATTTATATCGAAAATCCAATCACTCAAACAGTCGACCCTTTTCGTTCAATATTCTTAAGCTGTAAATCTTGTGAAGTATGGAAAAAAAATTTGGAAATGAATTCCGAGTTCCCACCTGGCATACCAATCTACAATTCTTCACAAATTTCAACGTTTGTTATTTGTTTAAAATCCGAACTTACATTGACCTACACTATCTTTGCAGACTTACGTGAGAACCAGCCAAACCAACTACATTCATTACTCTTTTTTATACAAAACACACCAGTTTCGGAGACTCTCAAAACAAACCTCGGATGAAACATGAGCGATTAGATCATGAAATAGGTATTTCCAACTGCGATGACATTTTTTTTATGATAATGGAAGCCAAACAAGCAGACGGATTTCCTGATGGTAAGAAATTCACGCCGCCTAGAGACACCAAATATGGTAATGGTGCGTTGCCAACCTGAGGTCAGGATGTTAGGCCTCGAGCAAAATTAAGTTTACCGGCTACCTTACCCTCCGAACCGGAACACGTCATGACGTTATGGCGGCAGGAATAGGTAGGGCGGTGGTACCAATCCGGGCGAGTCGCTGCAAAACTCTACCACCTAGTCTAAAGGAGCCCGGACCAACACGGGACCAACATTTCCTACATAACAAAAATAATTATTATCAATTAGACTATGAAGTTAGTCAGGCGTGGTCTAACATGGAAAAAACACAAGTCGAACTGAGAGCATCCTTCGTTTTTTCGTCAGTTGAAAATTCCAATTCAGGACTCCAAACCTTCAAACTGGACACAAAAAAGTTATGTGGACATTACTATTCGCAGTCAAAAGTCACAAAGGTTATATAAAAAAGGGTATAAAAAAAGCGGTCGATGAACATTCAAAATAATTAACATAGTATGTATGGGTGAATACGAGAAAGCGCCAGGGGCGGTATCGATTTGCAGAGTTCAGTCTCCGTTGTCCTGATAGTTTTACAGTAGCACGGACGCGAGTTGCATTTTTATAATATAGAAATCATAACAAACAGACAAATTTCCTGATAGTAAGAAAAACATCACCCGTAAGTACTACAAATGTTAATAGTGTATTGCCAAAACGTTTTGGTTTTAATCTTGCCGACACTACTTCAGTGCTTGCCACTGACGCGTTTCGGTTTTGGAGCATAGAATAGCTGATATAAATAAGCCATTAAAATGCCATTACCATTAAAGGTGTCTATAGGTTAGTGATTTATTATTTAATAATAGTCTTAATATAAATGAATAATGTGTCACATTGTTTGTACGCGATGAACTCCTAAACTACTTAACAAATTTCAATCAAATTTGCACACCATGTGCAGTTTGATTTAACTTGTAAGATATGATAGTTTATATCTCAAGTTATGATCAAAAATCCGAGCAAAGCCGCAACAGGCAGCTAGTATGATTAATTTTGATTTTATCCTATTTGCCTTTCAAGGCCAATAAAAAACCAAATGCTGACAACCCTAATCTATTTATAACGATTGTGTTACCCTTTCAGAGCTACGGATTACGTTGAAACATTATAACATCCCCTATTGTTTTCTGGAAACTACATCCAAGTTTCGTCAAAGGACTTGCAAATCGTTGAACTTAATTGATAATCTGCAAGTAAAGTCATTAAGCTGAAGCTATTGTTGGGTTTGGATTGAAGTACTCTACAAATTGAGTAAACAATGAATTCATCCAAAATAGTTGCTGAATTCTGGGCTCAATGTTATGAGATTGTGTAGTACAGTAAGCAACAAAAATATCACATCCCTATTGTAACACTTTTAATGAACGTAACTGGGTCAGATTTTTGCTATGCGACTGTACTGATACTTTTACTTATTCACAGTAATGTTGTAGTAGGTACATATTAATCTTTCAGTACATGTTAATAAGAGTATAATAAGTATCTTCACGTCTGTATACCAGACGAGGCAGAGACACAACCAGGGCATCCACGATTAGCTGAAGGTACATAGTCCCACAATGTCATAGGTCAACCCTATCCCCAACTAGGCACATTTCCAATCCCGGACAGCGTTGTTTTTATCAGAAATAAAAAAAAAGTCAGAGACAACATGTATATGATATAATACACGTAACGGTTAAAAATGTTTTGTTACAAATTTATAAAATAACAAATTCAGTTTGCTATTACCGGGATTTGAACTTGTGACCTTCTTAAAGAAACAAAAAAAAAAATATTTATTTGCGGAATATGTGTGTAAATGAGATGTCACAAAAATATTTAAGTATATCGACAATTTTTACCATATTTTGGTGTGCAAATATTTTGACATTTATAAAAAATATTATTTAATTACTTCGATATCAACACTGCGATTTCACATTTTTTTGACTTAAAAGTTTACTCAGTTTAGCTGGATTATTATTTCATGTAAAGTTATTTTCAATACTACGTTGTCCGTTATCTTTGTTTTTAGTTATTCTTAATGGCGGGTCAGCTGGTTAAATTTTGTTTCTCATAAGGTCACTGATTGTACACAATTTTACAGCGTATCTTCATTATCTAGAATCTAGATAACCCGTATGCGACTGTTAGTCGCTTCTGTCAGCCGCGTCCGATAGTTTGTTTCCAGCTTTAGTGCCAATAGCAACAGTCACATGTTTTTAACTTTAAAATAGTCATGCAATAAATCAATTTTACATAAGCTAAAGGCTAAAGGCAGTAAATATAACGTAATGTGAATCAACTCGTGACATACAGTTTCGCTGTTCACCCTTAGAAGGAAGTCAACAATTTCCTTGATATATTGAGCACGACATCTAACTCACGTAATGGTAATTAATCATACACTTTATCACAATGGGATATGGTTCATAATAGTGAACTATATCGCAACATGCTAACATTAGTTCTAATTAGTTCAATGTAAGTAAGATATAAGTTGTAGACAAATCCACGTAATGTGTTAGATATGTGTGATTCAGTTTGACAGCTGGCTTGATATGTTAAGGCTAGTTACAGAGTGACGATCACATTTTTTACGACTCAAAAACGGAGGAATCAATTTGTAGTTTTTTAAATATTTTTGTTATACCATTATTCTGCCCATAACAAAAGGATTTAGATGGTTATTATTTTAGACGAATTTGAAAATTTATTTATTTTGTACAGATATTTGTGAAGATTTTTTGTAAATAAATTACAATTATAAAATGTGGTCCATTACTAGTGGTTTTTTCAATCGATCTAGTCTTGCTCAATGTGCAAGGAAAAGGCTACATTGAGTAAGTCTCTGTGATATTAGTTATGTCACGAACAAATATATAACAGAACTAGCATTCCACATAGTTCATATAGCTGATAAAGAAAGTTGCAGGTAAGGAAGGTTCCTGAATGGCAAATAATTTAGTAGATCCCGCAAGTATGTACAATAGATCGTTGACACACTACTCGTACTAACGTGATTGAAAAGACAAACATTGTCTAGGTGCACCATGAATATATATACAACTAATATGTCACGATCTTGTTACCGGGATAGTAAGCTTTATGCTAACATATCCTACCAAACTTAACAATTTTATTATTACCATTTATATTTAACTACGACTTCTATTAGAAAAACATTGTCGAAAGAAATTTAATGTTTTTTTGACAAAAAATAAAATATCAAAACACATTTCCTACAGTAATGGAAACAATAAAAATGGTACTACGACGGAAACACGCACCCTAATAGACGTAAGGCTCATGCTACACAAGTAATTTTTAGCAACTTATCTTAAAAATACTTAAGAATTATTAATTTATTTAAAAAAGGAAAATAAGGTGGATCTAGCTTACTCTGCTTAAATCGGGAACATTTCAAGGATGTAAGTATAAAAAGCACATTCTTCAAAGTGAACGTTTGTGAGTTAATTGTGAAATGAAATTAGTTTTTAGCGATCATAATAAAAAGTGTCCAGTGTTGGCAAATTAAAAATAAATTCTCTATGTAGAATTTACCTACCCTCTACCTCCCCACCAGACATCTTGAAAGAAGTTGAATTAAATTACCCAATTTGTAGTGCAAGACGAGATAAACCAACAATATTATTTGTACTAGAGGACTGTGCAGTTAAATATCACAAGATTTAAACGCGACAAGTAAGACAAAAATCGTTGATAAAAAATGACGTGTATGTGTTGAGCCTAAATCTGGCAGTATTCATAAAACGTTGTCAAGCTATAATAAGTACGAAACAGGAGCTTTTAGTTGTAAACATATTGTCCTTAATTAAGCGTTAACCTAATTTAGGGCTGTCGCTTTTTAAACACTATTTATTATCAAAAAAAAACTAAGATAAAAGCAAGTGTAAAAAAACAGTAATTGAAATGGTCCCACATAAATGCCATCAACAATATACTAGTAGTTTTTGAGTTACACCAGCTAATAATGCATACATTTTTACTCAAAAACCACTAATCGAATCATGATAAAACTAATAATGACCTATCCCTCTAAAAAACCATCAAAATTGGCTGGCTTTTGACGGAGTAATTGCGTAACATACATACAAAAAAAAGCATATAACCGAATTGAGACACTCCTCTTTTTTTTCGAGTCAATTAAAATTAAACAAAAAATAAAATGTAGAAAAGTAAATTTTAGACAAAAAAATTTTTTTTACAAAAATGAAAAAAAATATAGCTAGGAAGCGAATTTTTATCAAATATTATTCAGGTGATTCATCGCAGATCTCCAAAACTCAAAAAGAGTTGACGACTCATATTTCCTAGCATGAAACTGTTATTGGTAAGCATAATACTCCAGTAAAAAGTTAAATGAAACCATGATCTGACCAGTTTTGGCGCAATGAGTAAAAATGTGTTCATTAATACATAAGTAATGATATTATGAAACAAATTTTGATTTAAATTAAGGGGAAAGGGATGAAAAAAAAGGGTTGAAAATGCCTTTTTTTAATAACTTAATAACGGTAAGAAATAGAAAAAAAAGTTTCAAGTAAAAGTTGTAGAGAAAAAAATTCTACACAAAAAAGTTCCTCTTAATTTTTTTGTTATCTGCTTTAGTTTAGCTGCAAAAAA
>NJDD01001861.1:0-36629 GCA_002245505.1 Calephelis nemesis
AGTGTGAATGGAGCGTTGGGTAAGCTATTCCAAAGCGAGGTTTTGAGTCAAAAATGCATAATTCTGTGCTTATCCCAACGTTATTGTATGGAAGCGAGAGTTAGGTATGTCAGAAAGATCATGAAAGTAGGATAAATGCGGTCGAAATGTGTAAAATACTCATACGGACTATTTACTACGGAAAATCTGTGGTGTAACGCTCGCTGACCGCATTCGTAACAGTGAGATCCGAGAAAGAGTGGGATCGAAAGAAAGTGTTGGTGTTAAAATGCGAAAGGGCATGCTCCGCTGGTTCGGGCATGTGGAAAGAATGACAGATGAAAGATTGACAAAGCAGATATACAATGCGAATGTGGATGGATGTAGGTACCCGGGGAGACCAAGGCTGACATTTCACGATCAAATCAATCGGATATTATCCGAGGGTGGTGTCAAGAGTCTCCGAAACCGGCGTGTTTGTATGAAAAGGGTAATGAATGTGAAGGAAGCAAGACAGGTTTGTCAGGATCGTGAGGTCTGGCACTCGATACTCTCTGCCTACCCCGTAAGGGACTTGGCGTGAAGATATGTATGTATGTATGTACTTATAATTAATATATTTGTATTCTCAGCTACTAACAATATTGCTATAAAAATAAGAATTGTTTTTCCCATTTTCTCTGTGATTTTCCAGATTTCTCTTGTTTTTCTTGTGATTCTTGTTTTGCGAATTACTTATAATGTATTAGAAGACCCGCAAATTTGGTATTGCTTGATATTGATAGCTACTAACAACTGGTATAAAAAATAAGAATTGTTTTTCTCATTTTCTTGCTAACTATCCGGTTTTTCTCTTCATAAAAACCTTCTTCAACCGTAACCTTGGCCCATCCGTTCATGCGTGATAAGAAATGGTATTATTTTTAATAGGTACATAGATTATTGTTACTTATTATTGTTAACTTACTGTTTTTAAACTAGTACTAGTTTTAACCTTGTTAGGTATATAATTTGAATTTTTTACTTCAATAAATAATAACAAAGATAATAGATTTACATGAAATTTTTATTGATCGAATAAATCGATATATAAACAATTTTAATATATACTAGGTGATCCTACAGACATTGTTCTGTCATAAATTTATTGGTGTTTATTAAATTTATTTTGGTATCTATTTAAGTATTTCTATGAATAAGTATCGTTGACTAACACCCATAACACAAGCATATAATTTGCTTACTTTGGGATTAGATTCAATTTATGTAACTTGTCCAGGGATATTTATTCATAACTATCAATATTGAATTGTAATAAACTTTCTTCTTCTTTCATAGAAAGAGGTAGGGAGAGGCACAACCAGGGCACCTACGACTAGCCGAAGACAATGCAAAAGGTGTCAAGCCTATCGCCTACCGGGCTCACATCCAATCCAGAGCTATATTTTTTATTAGAAAATTGGAAAAACCATATTTTTTAGTTTTTGCCCGACCCGGGAACTCATGAAGTCAAGTCTAACACCGCTAAGGCACAGAGGAAATTCACTTTTATTTTTGAGATGTTGAGTATTTGTATGTTTAGTTGTTGATGCAGTTTGTTTTCGGCTTTACCAAATAGCACGACTATTATGCTAAAAATACCAAACAGCTTGATTCCTTGGCGCTGCGTAGAAATGTTCAGTCTCTCAGTGTTTTCTACCCCATCTATCATAGGGAATGTTCTGAGGAGTTGTTTGGTTTAATTCCAGCCGCTGATTTTGACCTTCGGACGTCGCGACAGAGTTTAAAGTATCATGCCCATCATCTTGATGCGTGGCGATCTACAATTGTGCGATTTCGAAGGTATTTTTTACCTCGCGCAACACCTTTGTGGAATCAGTTACCGTTTCCCAAACAATTATGACATAGGGACCGTCAAGAAAAGAGCGTATCTACTTGTTGCGGATGTCCGTGGGTGGCGTTGATCACTTTCCATCAGGTGAGCCACTTGCTCGTTTGCCTCCTCTTGTATAAAAAAAGTAATCAAATACCGTCAATTTCTATGTGTCATACAATATTACAATAATGTAAGCTTAATGTTGCTATCTCGCAACACTAATAAGATATTTTTTTTTACTAAAAAAATCTATCATTCCAGCCTTACCAGTTTGGCCTCTACGCGTATACTTTCAAGGAAATCCATTTTCTTCACCAATAAAAATAGTAAATAAGAAAAACAAAATTAAACTTTGCAAACCATAAATATATTTTATTTTGCATTTAAATCTACCAGACGAAAATATTTACAAAAACTAACCAAATGGAAGAAATCACTAAAACTATAAAACAGAAGGGCATAAATATGACTATTTTAGAAATAATATTTACAAATATCACAAGAAACATTTTGAAATAACTCAGTCAACGATTATACAGAATGTTGTTATATGTAGATCCAGATAAAACAAAATTAACCTTGAACACATAAAATTATTTTTATTTAATTTCATATGCTAAAACATATGAATAACATCGTGACGAATATGATTTTTTATTGCCTTTTTTTTATTTATAAAGGCAAAACTTTATCATACGAATGCTAAATCCCTAAAATACCTATTGCTTCTGTAATTTATTTTTTGACGTGACAACGTCTTATAATTCGATGGAGCCGGCTGCACGCACCAAAAAAACGGACTCATGCGGCGTTACTTCGCTCTGAGGCGTGCCATTTAAGGCTTAAAGTGCAAGCGAGAGCGCGGAATGAGCGACAAAGAAGCACAATCGGCCTCCGTTCTTATGACGTTGTCACGTTCAACTATCGTCATTAAACCGACTTTACAGATGAAAACAACATTCTGTATCCGTAATCCATAACACAATTTAATATTAAAACTTTAAGCCTCTATTTGCGTATAGACTTTTTCAAATATATTCTAAGGACTTAATAAGTAAATAGGCTCATTTCTTATTACAATATTTACATATTGATCCTAGGCTCCTTTGAATACAAACGCTTTTCTGCTAAACAGCTCGTGAAAGTCGACCATCACTAGCACCGTGACCTAGACTAGCTCATATAGTTTTAAAACAACTTATCCGTATCGGTACCACCGATTTTAAGCTATTTCCGGTGCTAATCGTCAATCCTCGTACCATGTTTCAATCTGAAGGGTTGGATAGCGGCTGAGCACCCTGACCATCATTAACTCTTTTGGTACCTAAAGACAACGTGTATTTAATAGCATCAGGAAGTTCATTTGTTTGGTTTATAATCCCATTAAGAAGTATAAATACGATTATAATTAGAAATGTCAATTTTAGTGGATTTTTTCCCAATTTTGACAACACTTCGCATGTACAGTAATCAAACGAAATACCTGACCCCTTTCTGTAACTATAATAATATTGTATTGTAAGGGGGCCAGATATTTTATTTGCTTACTGTACTATCAGTTGCAAAAGTTTATTAATAATGTGCAATATACATGATCGGCATTCACTTTTCCGTCTGATACTAGTTGCATATAATTAAAAGTAGAAGTAGTATTATATCATCAGGGGAGCCAGATTTGCCACCTTTGCCATAAATGTGACTGCTTCTAATCTTATTCTACTGTACAACTAAATATAATTGGTTATTTTGCATCGTTAACATCTATTAAATTATATTACAATGGATGAGCGCCTAACGCAACAAACCTAAAATACTCAGACTCGATTTCCAACAGCGACAAGTCTGAACATAGATATCTGCGTTTTTGGCGCTCTATGGCCAGACCTAAATACTTTTATACATTTAACTTTCTTAGGGCCACTTGCACATTCCCGGGTTACATTTGATATTGAGTTAAACTGTCAAATATAAGGTGATTTAACCCAAGTCGGACGCTAACTCAGTGTTAAATACTTAACCCAGGAACATGCAAGATTTGCATGAAATTCTCAAAAGTTTCTGGTTTTTAATGGAAAGTAGCACTTAAAGGTGTTGGAAAAGTTCACCACGCGACTGTGGTAACGGTAACGGATGACGCAATTTTTTTTTAAAAAACTCTTCATTATTCATCGAAATACCTTTGAAATCTGGTACCTATCGGCCAAACCCAAGATTATTCAGAATATATTTTCACAGCTCCTACCTGCGTGAAATTATAAGCAGAAAAACTTTAGCATTAACAAAATTACTCAGGTCTGGCTGTACACGGATCGATATTACCACATGACAATGCGTGTTTTTTTTAATAAGTGCATATCTGCAATTATAGTTTTTATAGCACTGTAATACAGACTATAATTACACTGTAAAATATGAAAGTCTGTATCGCAATGAAACATAAACCATAATGCCAACCTAAACCATGGTGCTCTTTATTTAGTCTAGGTATGTTTTTAGTAAGTTGGTGAAAGGTAAATAATACCAAAGTCTCTGGGGCTTGTACCGGATGCTTCCGCTGCCCGGCTTTTCACGGATGTAATGTAATTAGTACCTAGACTAATTTGATTTCAGTAGAGTGATATCAAATGTTTGAAGGAGTTTTGGCGCCATCGTGAATGAAGGTGGTCGTTACTTTTTAACTATTATGAATTTCGTGTTTATATTGAGTGAAATTGTTTAATTTAGGTGCAAATTAGATTAATTTAGTTTAGTGAAATTGCACAAATGAAATAATCATGAAGAAATTAGTGTATCGTCTATTTCCTCACTGCCGTCAAATCTCACTAAATGAGCTTGAGTAACCAAGTCACCGCTTTACTCAAAACCCTGAACTGACATGACTTTGTATATAGTGACTAATGTCTGTATAAGGATTAACTAACTTAAAATTGGCAAATTAGCCGTGAAAAACGATCGAAAGCCATATTTATAAAAGAAGAAGAAGAAAATTTTGAAATTATTAATTTTTATTAAGTTATGCACGGCGGGATGTTACTTTAGATTATACTATCTAAAAAGACTTTTGTGTAATTATTTAGGAACTATTTATATTATTAAACAATAAATAAAACATTTTATAGAAACTAATTAAATAATTGACACCAATTCAAATAAGAAGCAAATAAGAACAACGTTAAAATAGGATAGTTACTTTACAATAAGAAAAATATAGTTTCTAAAATTAGTAGCTTTTTTAAAGATTCTTATTTGAGTAAGATACAATGGTGTAAAGAAATACTGACATACCTTAAATATTCTAAAATAATGCCTTAAAATTATTATTTACAAAAAATGTATATTTCTAACTCTCGTTTATTTTTTATAATATTTCTATACAATCAACTTATTATGAATTATGACACATGATACAATATGTAAATATTATTCCCCCGAATTTTATGGAAGAACTAAATAAAGAACCAATACACAATTCTCACTCAACTAAAGTTTCATACAATACTTCTAACTAAATAAAACAATCATTGAAACGAATTGATAAAAATCTACACATATTAGGTACAATATGGTCTTACAAACTGTTCTCACAAACATAAGCAAAATCTTGTCTGCTTCTGATCTCTAAATACCGTATTTTTCAATTCTGAGTGCGCATCTTTTTGTCGGTACTTGCATTATTTTCGATTTATTGGATTGGTTTACATATCACACAATAACTGTCTAATCAGTTCGTATTTTGCATTAAATGTAATTATTTTCTTGATACATAATTGCTACAGTACACATTTGGCTAAAATGTTGGCCAACATGTTAGCCAAAGGCCTATTTAGCGTTAGCGAACAGCGACTAATACTAAATTTGCTGGCTACTAATATCTAATATTAAATTTGCTGGCTTAACGGTATTGCTTAATGTGACTTATAGGTTATTCCATCCAAATTGGTCAAATGGGAACAGAGACATTTTGTTGTGATGCCGGATAATTTCTTTAACCGATTGAAATTTACTATGTGACATTAATTTCTTCTTCTTCTTCATCACTTTCTGTTACAGTGCTGTGATTGTAGAGACCCTGGGCCATAAGCTGTAAAGCCAGGGGATTTCTTTGGCCTGACGCCTTTTTAATCTTGGCTCGCTTGTTCTGGAACCAGATCTTGATTTGGGCCTCAGCAAGTCCCAACTCTGCGGCCAAAGCTTGACGTCTTCTTTCAGTCAAGTAGCGGTTTTCAGCGAATTCGTGCTGTTGACAAAAACACAGGTTAATATAACAAAAAAATAATCATTTTTTTAAGGAAACACCCCTGCCGTAGGGCTGCGACAAACCTTTAACATCTATATCTATAGTGTATATAGGCCACGTTTGTCTCTTACTAGCGGCTCACTAACATTTAGTTTCAAAAATGCAACCACTCCGATAAAATAATTTCTTGTTTATTAGTAACTAAATGTCAATAATTTGCTATTATGATGTTTAAAAGTACCTAAAATGACATATATCCGATTTTAATTTCCAATATTGCATGAATGGAGTTTCAAGAGTAACCCTAGCAATTTCTTATGATCACGCCAACTCTTTGGTAAGCTTACGCAAGTACTTATCTTTCCGCAAGTACAGTACACTCTTTACTCTTTTGCACTTTATACTTTTATTTTTAAATTGACTGATCTAATCTTAATTTAAGCGAAATGATTAATTATGTAATAACAACTTTAAATAATCTTTTAAATACATTCAGATTTCCGAAGCTTGACGAATATAGTCGAAGCGCATTCCATTCAAGCGCGTTTCTAAAATCTGTTAGATGCTTTTGGAACTTATCTAGTTATCCAGGAGTTTCATTTGCTTCTTCACATCTTTCTTGCTTTAGTAGACTGTTATATAAAGAAGTTTGTACCTTTAATCTAGCAAGTTGGGCCGCACTAAACGCTGTTCTTGGTCTCTTCTCTTCAGGTGTTGCCTTCTTTTTCATTCTTCTACTTCTGGGACCTAGGGACAAGAGATAAATAAATATTTAATCATGACTGTATCAGCATTGTAATAGTATTTTTTATTCAAATTGTCAATAACGTTTATAACGAGGATTCAAGTCGAGTCCTCATATTTCTTTTTATTCTCAAGTAACTTTAACTTAATCATGAAGAACAGAAAACTCAGAAGAGTATATTGTTGCTTTTCTTAATACTGTTGTTTATACCACGAAATAATTGTTACCGTCTTATTAATAAACACAAAGTAAAGTACTCCAAGGTTCAACCTGGTTTTATAGTTTTTAATACAATGTGATACAGGCTATAATTTTAACCTGGGGGGTTACCATAAGCTTTTAAATCAGTATTATTTTAACAATACTAATTGTCAGTCGAGAAAGACAACCTTATGACGTATACCATAAAGTTGCTTATAAAGGCAGACATTTAGCAAGATGGAAATAATACTGCTTTAAGCGTTCATGGTAGACCCCATGATTTTGCTTCTTCTTAGTCCATGTTTATAACACGGTTACAGTCTGTCATTGTCATATTTCGGTGTGAAGTAGAAGTGGCTAATAAAATACCGCAGTATTTCTTTGATAAGATATGCTGCTCAATAAAAATGCTAATACCTACTATACTAAATGTATTTTGGTGCGCCTCAAAAACGATGCATTGAACAATTATCTTCTTCTATATAAATAAAAGAAAGTAGTATGAGTTACACTTTTTCTAACTCACGAACGGCTAAACCGATTTGGTTAGAAATTGACAGGGAGGTAGCTAACATTCATAGACGGACATAGGATACTTTTTCTATTCAGCTGAGAGGAAACTAAGAAATGTTATCAACATTCTATTTTTTCCCATACAAACTGAACGGGTTGAACAAAGTTCGCCGGAATCGCTAGTTATGTATATAACAATCGTCCGCGTTTGTCATTTCTTATGTCTGTTTTATATTTCTAAAAAAGCTGCTAATTTTAATTAAGCTCTAACTTGAAAATTCCTCGGGAAAATTCAGCACAAAAATATTCTATACCAGAAATATCATCCGTGCGAAACCAGGCCGGGGAAGTATATCATTTAGTTTCTTGTAGAAACCCAACTAAACTAACTCCGAACCAAAATAACCAATTGCGGACGCGTTATTGAATAATTAATTAATTAACCGACGAGGGCTCTTTAATTGAGTTTAATTACTGTTACTGAATATCCATCCATTTTGTAATTGGTAATTTGTTTGGTAATAGCACAGATAAAATATTATATGCTTTGTAATAGTGTATTGTTTATGGTAGGTAATATTAATTAAATTTTTATTTGATTGAAGTTACTGAAAACATTAACTGAATGACAGAAGTATTACTTTCTTACTTCCTCTTTGGTACCTATGTGTAGGTGTTGTTATGAAAAATCAAGAAAAAATAATATATTTGACATATCGAGAAACTTTTAATTTGTTAATGTGTGATTTTATTTTATTTGTGATTTCATTTAATCAATTTGTGAATTTCTTACCGTCTGCTTGTTTGTCTTCCATTATCATAAAAAAAATATTCCTAACTCATTCTGAGCCCTTACTCAAGCCCTTAGTTAAGTTAACTATGTTCCATACTGTTTCCGTATTTTTTTTGTATAAACAGCACTTCCACTGAACTAAGAGATTTTTTTAGTTTAAAAGCTAAATAGATTTTGATACCTTAATTATGGGATATAATCCACACCAAATCAGGGTATATGCTTTGATGAGTTCGAAATATTGAAGTATGTACCTAAGCTGACTGGGTTCGATCCACGGGTCCGGCAACAACAAAATTAGAAAATGTACATTTTCAATTTTCTAATAAAAATAACGTTGCTCGGGACATATGTGCCCGGTTGGAGATAGGCTTGCCACCTATCACACTGTGGGACTTAGTGTCTTCGGCTAGTTGTGGGTGCCCTGGTTGTACCTCTGTCCGTGTATATATGTGTAGTACCGTGTACTGAAGTGTTGTTCTATAGTACGCATAATTGTAACTTTACACTTAATTTAGAATTACAAAACCTTTAACAAATAAAAAGGCAAGTAAAACTAATAATTAACTTAAGCGCAGTGAAAATGCAAAAATCCGACTCCAATTTAATTACTGACGTCTTTCGCCCGTGTTTTCACAATTCCACTATGACGATAAGAACAAAAAGGCTTTTGTTACTCACGCTTATAATGCACCAGTGTAATAAATTTCACCCTAATCAACTTAGCCGTTAGGTCCCGAAGAAGTAAAAATTATACACATATTTTTTTACTTCTTCGGGCCCTATTAAGATATTTTCATATTTCGTATTCCTAAGTTAAGTACGTATATTAATATAATCTGGATAAATTAAAGTTCAAATACTTCAGAACTCTTTTCATTTAAAAAAACCTTCAAACTTAATTTTGAAAGGAAACAATAAACCATGAATTTGCAATAACGTAAATTTTCTTTTATCTGTGCGCAAAAATCTTCACAGTTTAGCAAACGACTGTTCTAGCTAATAAATCTACTGCGGCCCTATCAGCATTGCAATAAACACTTTACCGCTTTCCTGTACTCGTATCAGAAACAAGAAATAAAACCTCCTTTGTGATACATAGTAGTTTAAACTAGAAATTATAATAAATATTATAGAGGTTGGTTGAAAAAAAACTTGTGTTGCGAACCTGAGGCTAGGATTTTTAGCATTATGCCAAAGTAAGTTTAAACTTATCCTATAAACATAATACGATATTAGTAGGAGAGCAAAGCATTGGTACCAAATGTACAAGTCACCACAATCCTCTACCTAGGTAGAGTGTAGGTAGGTACTAGGATTTGCAACGACTTTTAACACTGCATGGCTAGAAGGCTGTTAGAGGGTACTTTAAAAAGTAAGGTTAAAGTAATGTTTTTTTTTATAAGATAAATCCGCCCTGATGAAGTACATACGAATAAATATTAATTGGCAGCTTTTAAAGTCGAAGTAAACTTACGAAGAATATTTATAATTACATATTAAATTTATGTAAAATTTAACTCTCTTGCATTTTACATCCCTGCTTTATGTATAGCTTTAATTCGCACGTTCGTTATTTAAAATGGGAACGATATTTACAGAATACTAACTTTTATTGCGTTAAGAATAGAACAGGAAATGGTCTAAACACAAATCTTTTCGAATTTGAAAAATGGAACGAGCCAAAACATTTTGTTGTTGGAAAAGAATCTCTATTACGCGAACGTCAGGTTAGTTTTTTCTCGGTAGTGAAATTTCTTTTTAAAGTCGTTTATCACCCGATAAAACAGCCAGTTACTTTTTTATTCGGGTTTTTAATTAAACAAACTCGAGTTGAAATAGAGGATTTTCCGTAACTAGGCGTAATGTTCCGGGTTGCAGAACGTACCAGAAAATATTGCTGCTATCAAGTTCCAAGTGTTTCTAAAAGCATTCTGTTTTCAAAAATACAATACAAATGAAATTGTTTAACTTTTTATTATGGTTTCGACGCTTACAAGATTATGATGTTTGCCTAATTTTTTTTATTACGATTAAGATTATGATGCCTAGTTTATGTAGATAGATTCTTTCAAATCAAATTTCTTTCAAAACAAATTAATAAAATATACATTATCCAAGATCAGAACATAACATGTGCAAGGGAATTATTGATATGAAAAGAAAATATAGCTAGTGTCTTCATGCCCATATCCCCGAAAGAGTAGGCAGAGGCACAACCAGGGCACCCACAACTAGCCGAAGACACTAAGTCCCATAATGTGGTAGGTGGCAAACCTATCGCCAACCAGGCACATATATCCAATTCGGGATTGGATATATGTGCCTGGTTGGCAACGTTGTTTTTATTAGAAAATTGAAAATATATTTTCTAATTTTTTTATTGCCGGGGGTCAAATCCGAGATCTCAAGAAGTCAATCCCGACGCTAAACTATATACCACACAGGTGAAAATATAGCTAATACCTCAGCAATGTTTAAAAATCTACAAAATATATATTATAATTTTTTGATAACAAAAAAAAAATATTTACAATAATACATAATACTTATAATATGATATATATTTACATAATATTTAGAATATGATTGTGTCGCGGGCACGATAAGTCATGATAATAGTGCAAGTTAACAAATACATCTGAATGTATCGGTGACAAACAGTTAAAGTTGGTATATTAACATTCCGACTCACCCTAAAAGGCATTAGGGGTAAATGATGTTGATAATTTATTTGAGGGTGTTTTATAACCCTTAAACAACCCTTAACTTAACGTTTACATGTCCAAAAAAACCGAAATTTGTATTTATAAGGATCAAAGTTTTGGTTAAAAATTGGGCACGTTAAAAATTTGTAAGAATGTATATTATTGAGCTTGGATATTTTCTTACACCTTAAATACCTGCTAATGGTAGCGAAACCCATTTATTTTTAAATAAATTATAATTATTTTTACCCGTGTTCGTCCGGACTCCTCTGTAGAATAGACTACCTGAATACCTGTGCCAGGCAGCTCGTAAAAGACGAGCATGGGCTTACCGTCTCTAACACCGTGACATCTAACTAGGTGGTAGAGTCTCGCAGCGACTCGCCGGATTATTACCACTGCCTTACCTATTCCTGCCGCCATAATGTCAGCACTTGCCGTTGACGTATTCCGGTTCGGAGGATAAGGTAGCCGGTAAAGATACTTTTGCTCGTGGCCTAACATCCCATTTTTGATGTCTATAGGCGTCATGAATTTCTTACAATTAGGAAATCCGCCTGCTTGTTTGCCTTCAAATATCATAAAGAAAAAAATATATTTTCTTGTATTTATTCGTTTTGTAGAAAAATATCAAATTGTTTTGTTGCAGCATTTGGCTTGACCTACTTTTATTGTAGCAAAAATTATGTTATTATTGTTATATACAAGGTGTAACCATTTGTAAAACACTTTTGAAAATAATCTTTTCTATACAGATAGGTAAAATCACACAGATTTCTCGATGGTCAGAACTATAGGTACTATTTAAATTATGTGCTTCGGGTATATTCGTCAAGCTTCGGAAATACGAATGTATTTTTAAAGATATCTATCTATATAGAGTTGTTAAAAATAAAAGTATAAAGTGCAAAAAAAAAGAAAAAAGTGTAAAGCCGAAGCGCGTTATTTAAGTAGTAGTTTTGTACCTAGTTTAAAGGCACCGAAGATACTAGCTGTGTTTTCAGAGGCACAATCACATTTAGCTAGTGGTATAGTGCTAAACATGACAATAGTAAGCACCGAAGTTCGTATTAAAACTAACTAGTCGTTTCAGACCAAACATAATCACCAAAATTACGAGTAGATCGTTAAGTGTAGGTATGTGTGGTCTTTTTTTATAATTGTTGCTAGCCTCGCGGTTTTTAAAACTTCACCGGAGACCGGACTATATCTAGTGGTCTATTAGAACGAAAACTACGAATAAAAAAATACGAATTGAAAACAGTCTTCTTTTTTCAAGTCGGTTAAATGGAACAATATTCAGGTTCCCATTTGGTTTAAACTGCTAATGACAATTATAATTAAGGTTTAATCAACGAATGCCTACAGCCAGGTAATTAGCTGTTGTGATATTACATTGTAGCTCTAATTAAATGGCTCTACTTCGTAATTTAAGTGGATAGTATAGCGAGCATTTGCTCATTTTTATAATGGCTAAAATGGATATGTAAGGGTTTTCAATAATTGGCATTTTAAGGCGAAGTGCTCCGCCCGAGATTGTGTTAATTATAAATAATATGTTTCATATAATTCTACTGAAGTACTACAGGTTTGGTAGTATCAATGTTAGAGCGTAATTCAACTTTAATAGCTTAGTAATTTGAAAGGATAGTGTAGCGAGTATTACATAATTAAAACGATAGAGATACGATGAATTTTACTTTCAAAGGCCCATAAAGAACGTTTGGTCACCATTAACTTAACCATGGTGGAAACTGATGACATATCGAGATGAATGGTAGTTCATGCTCTTCTTTAAAGTTTGATATATTTCAGTAGAAAAATTCATTAAAATTTAATATAGTGACGAACATGACTGCTTTCGTATTTACAATTTCAGTATATATCTTCTTGTTTCTTTGAAACATAGGTTGAGTGATTACAATCGGTAAATTCTCTAAGTTACTTAAAAACATTCGTTAAGTCTAGCTTGGTGTGCTTAAACTCTGATGCACGATAATTGCACAGGACGAAGTGTGAGGTGGCGATAGCTGTATGTTTTTATTATTTCTTTCAAATTATCTGCGCTCCTATGTCTTTCAATTTTTATTGCTTTGTCTTAAATAACATAAAGTCTAATAACATGAGAAATTGTGTAAAAGAATAAGTAATAACATTCATACTATATTCGACTAGACTACGACGGCCTATTCATTATCTGTGATTTTATTTGTTATCTTATTTTATCTTCTTACGCATTCATAAGTTACACAACTTACGATAGACGTAACATCGCTCAATTTACTGAAAGCTAAACACATCTTAAACACGTTTTGCTATAAAATTGCGTTAAAAGACTTTCGCCAAAAACCTGATCCTACTTAATTTTGCTAAGGTAAGAAATAACTTTTATACCTTAGCGACTACCCGACAGTCATAGTCCCCTTTACTATACATTTAAAATTAGAATAAACTTTCAATATTTTTTGACGTAACTGCACTGCCGGCTGGACGCACCAAAAACATGACTCGTGCGGCGTTACCTCGCTCTGAGGCGTTCCATTTAAGCCTTGAAGTGCAAGTGAGAGACACGCTCGGCGTCCGTTCTTATGACGTTGTCACCTTCAACTATCGTGAAACCGACTTTACAGACAACCGCTTTTTGTTAGAAGTTAGAACGTTCTCCTATCTTAACTTTGAATACTTTTCTAAATTGTCCAATGTTCCACAAAACGTACATTTTTATTTTTATCTTTCATAAAAACCTTCTGACAACGTTCTAGCGTGATGCAATAATCAAAAGAAAGAGGGATTCATTTTTTTTTACATAATACTAGACATGTACCTATATCTGTTTGTCTTACCTTACAAAAAGGTTAAGCGGCATTGTGTAAGTGCAGTAATTGGATTGGTGGCCGATAAACAATTGAATATTCACTCCGGTTTATTGGTATCACGTCCGAACATTATGGCACTTTGTTACTACAACCTTACAGATGTAAGAAATTTAGATATGGCACTTTTTTATAGAAAGAGGTAAATGAGTTGGCAGACAACGGATATCTCTTAAACGTTTAGGATCTTGAAAAAAAAATCTTTATCTCGATGGTCCTTAGGTCATTGAGGCCAATGTAGTAGGCAATATAAGGCGGCTAATGCTCACGACCTGCTACATATTTCTTAACAAATTATGCCTGACTAAAATTGCAACTCAAGTTTCAATTCAATTGAAATTCAAGTAATTATTAGTTTTAATTGAAGATATAAGTGTAAGAAATAAGAAAAAAAAATATTCAAACAAAAAAAATTCAACAATCGACTTCACCATCATGTAAACATCGAGGCAATCCAGCTCCTCGATATCTCAGATGCAAAATGACAAAGGCTGAAAATGACAAAGCCATATGAACTACTGTAGTGTTGGGTAGATTCACAAAGTGCTAGTGCCATAATCAAGTGACAGTGTTTTAAGTTCAAGATACTAATAAAACTTAAGTTTAGAGACACTAAGTAAAAGTTGATGGACTTATACTTAGAAACTGTAGCTTAGAAGATTAAGAGAAATAAGTATTACTCATTAGTCTATAGACTACATTGTAATGTTGAAGAAGATGCTCAGTAGAGATTCTTATGAAGAAAAAAAATAAACAATTTAATTTGAAGTAAAAAAAACATCTCAATGTAATAATTTTAACTTGGTAATAGTAAGACTACCTTAGGTGATCTAGTAAAGATGGTGGTTGTTTTGTTGCGCACTCACTAAACTAATTTTAATAATCGCGGTCTTCTTTCAACGAAAGTAACAGAAAGAGACAAAATACTTTTAGTGCTGTCAAATTAGTCCGTACTTGTCATATCTACAGACGTTTAGTCGATCACTCAGAAAACGTTAATTAAAAACATTACAATTTATGTTAAGAACTAATTTATCTAAAAAATTACATATTTACATAACTAAAGAAATTACATGTTAAAAACTAATCTGACAGGTCTAAAAAGTAAAAACGATCCATCTCTTTTTTTCATTTGAAAAATATAGCATACATCTATAATAAGGTTAGTTTGTAAACAGCAGAATTACCGCCAGTGTTTGATACTGTGAGTTTTGGTGAGTGATAAAGATTATTCATTCATTCAATGTCAACAAATCGCATTATTCATGTTACATTCGCTCTTAAACAACCTTTAGTTTGAATTACGGAGGACGTTCTAGGTGAAAAGAGTGAATTCTGAACCGATATTCAATAAATTCAACTTAATCTATAAAATTTATTCATGTGAGAGTTCCAAATACTTTGTATTCATGTGAGAGAGTCGCAATAAAAGTGATTTATTAGTTTTATACTTAGGTTATCGGATTATTCCATCACGTCAGGAAATCAGATGAGGTGGGAGCATCTTGTAACGCTACGTTTAGTACTATTATTTAAATTTTTCCTATCATCATGACATCGGTGATTACTATCATCATGTTCCAGTTTGGAGAGTAGGCTATCCTAAAACTTACTTTGGCATGAATCTTATTATCAACTCAGTCTTAGGTTGGATAAGTGTATTTCATACCAGTAGGTAATCCGTCCGTTTGTAGGTATGCCTATACAACAGAGAATCAGTTCAAAAAAAAGGGAAAAAAAGATAAATTTGTAAGCCTGAAGGTAAATAAGTGTAAGGTTGAAATAGTATAATCGCGTAAGGGTGTTTCACAAATCAATGTATTTCCAATAAATATACCACATCCATCCTTCACACGTCCTGAACCTCATTACATATTCAGAACGTGAACTCGCAATACAAACAATATTACAACAAAGAATACTAAACTGTATCTTACTATCATAAGATTCATTTTCCAAAAGCAAACACCGCAATGATAAAATACAATTCTTACTCGGTAATTTGCACCTTATGTTTTAAATGTTAAAGTTAAATTTACCTGAACTAAATTCTTTGAGGGGGATTTTTAAATGTTCTTTGGGGGTAATATTACCAGCTATTACTAAAAGAAACAGATTTTACTGAATTCACGTTTAAAGTTGGCAACTTTGATTTTTGAAATTATTTGTAAGAGACTACAAAAATGAAAAGCTTTTATTCGATTTAAGTCGAAGGGATGAGGTTTTTGAGTATATAGAGTTCGCTGAAGTTGTAAAAACCACGAGGTTGGCAACATATTAGTCATTCCAAAATTAAATTGTATCAATCTGATACTTACGTGATTTGTTTTAGACTTAGCGTTTGCAGAGTAAAGATATAGCTCGATATTAATGTGTAAGAGGTTATCTATATTTAATAGCTACGTGATGCCAAAAATTTGGAAACCTTTTTACGAAAATTGCGCGGACGCAGGAGCATAAAATTTGGCACACTAATAGTTTTTTTGTGTAAGAGAAGTGCAGAACGCCAATATTTTTCAATAATACGCCGCCTAGAGACACCAAAGGTGGAAATGGTGCGTTGCCAACCTAAGGCCGGTATGATAGGCCTCGAGCAAAAGTAAGTTATGACGTTATGACTGCAGGAATAGGTAAGACGGTGGTACCAATCCGGGCGAGTCGCTGCGAAACTCTACCACTTAGTAGGATGTCACGGTATTAGTGATGGTAAGCCCATGCTCGCCTTTTACGAGCTGCCTGGCAGGAAGGCAAATGGTCTATTCTGCAAAGGAGCCCGGGCTAACACGGGGAACTTTTAGCATACGGAACCCTAAATGAGGTAAACTCAGATATGGACGACAGCCTCAATAGTTTTACGAGTTTTTGTCCAAGGCCAACTAAACAGATGAAATCAAGTTATTAGCACATTCCAAAGTGTATAAAAACGATTCGACTTGGTGGTCACTTCTGAGTAGATTAGTGATGTTGATGGATGTTTATCGTTATCGATAAATTGATTAATTAAGTTTAGATGTTCCATTAGGGACAAAACAAATCTTATCTTTAATAAATCTCATGTCACGTTTGTTCGGGATAATTCAGCAACTACTGAACGATTTTGACCAAACTTCCTCTGATTTTTATTCCGTCGTGTATATTCACGAGGCTCGGGTTTGATTTCCGAAAGGAACAGGTATGGTGTGAATATTATTATTTTTTTTGATTTTTTTTTTGTTATGGGATAACTTAGCGAGCAAGTACACGGCTCTCCTGATGCTAAGAGAGAACCGTGACCAGACTTCGTAGACATTATAGACATTGCTGTCCTGTGAACTCTATCCTGCAGGATGGAGATACACACACATAGAGAGTAACAAGTAGACTTCCACGATAGAAGAATGGAGTTACACACACATAGAGAGAAGCAAGTAGACTTGCACGACAGTTCGAGCAAGTTTACCTATAAAAGCATTAACTCTTAATATGCGAACTACTAATTGGGAATAAACTGTCTGGGTCAGATACTAACAGAACTATTAACTGGACTTTTTTATTTTTTATAACGATACGCATAATATTTAGCCAATCGTGGAAATATTTAGCTTTAAGGTGCTAATCAAGAGAATTCCATGTTATAAATACAAAAGTATTTACCGTGTTAGTTAATAATTGGAGGCGCTGCATTGCTTGAATGTTATTCAAATGACATTGCTGAAGCAAAATAGGCACTGAATCATTTTAATTATAATTACCGTAAATGATCGAATCAGCGATGAATATTTATTGAAATAATTGTAGGTCACTTATTAACTAACAGGTGCACGCGTCTTCACACGTTTTCAAAATTTTTAGCTGCAGTCTGGCTGGCAATCAATAATAAAGTTTTAAAGATACAAAAACACGTAATAAGGAAATTGCAATCTAAGAATTATTTTTTTGTCACACGCGAATTAAAATGAAAAAATGTTGTTAGGTTCAAGTTTTATAATTGGACTGTGTTTGTTGTTTTTGCGTAAAATTTTGTGTACCTATCACAATGTGTATTTTTTTAAAAAGAAAAAGTTTCGGGTTTAAAATCAGATTAAAGCGAATTAATGCTTTATTGAAAAATAAATATTCCACATAGGTATTCTAGTGATCCGGTAAAGACGTTGACTGAGATCTTGAATTTTATTCTAGGGTCGGGCTACCTATGTATGTATTTTTTTAATTTTCTTATAAAACGTGACAGTACATAAAAAGTGCAGCCTCTTAGTAAATGTGAGATAAAGTATCATGTAAATTGTAATATATGCAGAGGCCTATGGAAATCATATCACCTAATGATAATAATTTAAGCGATATGTTAGACAAAATGTTTTTTATGATAATGGAAGCCAAACAAGCAGACGTATGTCCTGATGGTAATAAATTCACGCCGCCTAGAGACACCAAAGGTGGTAATGGTGCGTTGCCAACCTGAGGACGAGATGTTAGACCTTGAGCAAGAGTAAGTTTACCAGCTACCTAAACCTCCAAACCGGAACACGTCAACGGCAAGCATGGACGTTATGGCGGCAGGAATAATATGCGCGCCTTTTACGAGATGCCTGGCAGGAAGACAGATGGTTTATTCTGCAAAGGAGCCCGGACCAACTCGGGGGAAATGTTAAACTTTATTAGTAGATAAAAATTACAATTGTTTTAAATAATTGCGATTTATTTTACATCATTATTCTAATAGCTATCGTGTCAAGAAAACTATTTTATTGTGCAATGACATTTCTAATGACTTCTTCAATTGTCTTAATCTGTTGTTGATGGTGCCAGTACTTGAGATCTCAATTAGGAGAAATTATAGAAACTTAAGAATAACTCTTTCTTTTGAATAAATTAAGGGAAGTAAATATCACTGCTGTAGTATTTTTTGAATCACGGTCAAGATTTTACATTTTTTTCCAAATTGTTTACTTTGGAGATTATTCATTTGAAGTTGAAAGCAGATTGTAGGAGGATAGAAAATCAATGCTCTTGTAGTAGTACTACCATTTAAATTATGCGTTTCGGGCTTACATTTTTACTGTTTTTACACTTTAAACTTTTATTTTTTAATTGGCTGACCTAATCTAAATTTAAACGAAATTATTAATTATGTAATAACAACTCTAAATAGATTTCTTTAAAATACATTCGGTTTTCCAAAGATTGACGAATATGGCCGAAGCGCATAATCTATATATTAATACGTGATGCCAAAACTTTGGACCCCTTTTTACGAAAATTGCGAGGACGCAGGAGCATTAAATTTGGCGCACTTATAGTTCATATGTGCAGAACGAAAACATTTTTTTAATGATAATGCTTATAAATTATATTAAATCAATAAATAAAACATCACCCACACTACCATGCATTTGACACACACAAACAAATAAATTGATGATAACAAAAAAGATCTCAGATGGTGCACCATACAGTTTGGAAACAAAGTAGTAAGTCTTGAGAAATGAAGATGGCGTTCTTATCAACAAGATATTAAAATTTGTTATGGTTGAATTTCGACCAACGGGCAACCACTAGTTTAAAAAGTTATACTATACATATATAACAGCAATCACATTAAAGGGCTCAAACAATAAATAGAAAAATAATGATATTAAACGACTGGTTAAACGGTTATTACCGACCAATATCGATACCTTATGCAATCACTATTCTGTAAAAACGGTCACCGTATCAAGAATGACACCAACTACAGAAAGCTGAACAATTTTTATAGTTTTTAAGAAATAAGACTAAGGTTGCGTGCTTATACGGTTTCTACCTTTTTATTAGTGTCATTTGATGCAATTATCAGTAATATATCGAGATCTGATGATTTCGTCCCATGAATAGACCCAAATAATTTTTTACATGTTAACAAAAATTTGGACTAGTGACAGGCACATTTAAACTTTAATGATAAAATTGTAATTTGAATATTTCAGATACTTATGTTTAAGGTGAATTTTATAAAACATGTTTTTAATCAGGATACTGTAAACTAACCTTTTCACAGACTATAAAATGATCTTATATTTTCAACGTTATACCAAATACAATATAATTAATATATAAGTCTCTGGTTATACATTACTGCTACCACAATTACATTTTTTCCTTTATGTTGTTTCGGGCTGCTTTGCAGAATAGACCGGCTATCTCCGTGCCAGGCAGCTCATTAAATGCAAGTATAGGCTAATCGTCATTAATACCGTGACATCTGACTAGGTGGTAGAGTTTCGCAGCAACTCTTCCGGATTGGTATCACCGCGTTATCTATTTTTGCCGCTATAACGTCAGCGCTTGCTGTTGACGTGTTCCGGTTCGGAGGGTAAAGCAGTCGGTAAACTTACTTTTACTTGGAGCAAAACATACCACCTCAGGTTGGCAGCGCACAATTACCATCTTTGGTGTCTCTAGGCGGCATGAATTTCTTACCATCAGGAAATCCATCTGCTTGTTTCCTTCCAATATAATAAAAAAAATGCATATTATTGCACACACCGTTTTGGTCTGTCTTTTATTGGAGCTCGAGCTATAATATTATGTCTAGTCTAGGCTCTCACCCTTTATGAGCTCACGATAAATGTTCTCCCTAAGAGAATTATACAAAAAACAATCTGAACATTCAGTTCTAATTTCAATATATTTCGATTTTAGTTTAATTTTTGTACCGCTATATTTATAACGCACCGCTATATTGATCTGGACTTTGCCTATTAGTTGACTGGTAGATAATGCTGTATAGCATTTAGTACTTAAAACCTTATCTTTTAATCGTAATAATTATTTGCGCTTAATTTTTAAGAAAATCCGGTACATACGTTTACTGCAAAATAAGCTATAACTACACAACTTAAAATTCAAGTTTGCTTATGTTTTGTACAGCAGTAAGTCTTCTGTGCGTAGTACTAGATATTGGTAAGTTATATTATCTTTGGTAGGTACTATTATTTATTCTGTAGTGTAGGTATTATCTATCGTTAAGAAATCTGCCAGCAAACATGTTCCTATAATGTTATAAAAATATGAGAGTCTACAATCGATCCCATCGCCAGCTTAAACATTCTTCATCTTTAACTTACCAAAAATTTATAAAATTATTGCAATATTTTTATTTCTTTACACTTACACCTACCTACAGCGAAGGTCAGAATCGTTTTTTGCTCCGACCGTTCAACGGCCTCACACCTTAATGACAAGAACACCTGGATAGAACGATTAATTATATCGATTAAAATAATCGATTCCGTTTTTAAATTCTTTGTTATCATATAAATCATTGTAAGTTAATCGATGTTTTTATCGATTTTCTTTAATGCTTGACATTTTTAGTACTTATCCTAAAATATAAGACGCCATTTTTATCATGAACTACCAACTTAAAATAGTGGCATTATGAACTTCTCGATTAATCTTCTAACACTGGTTTTTTTAAACTTACCAGAAGAGTTTCCGACACCTGTAATGATGTTAAATGTAATATTTGTAAATAAAGATTTTTTGATTTTTTTTTGAATGTCATTTGTATACATCACTACCCCGTCACTAATCTTTTTTTTATGCTCTGTATGCCCATACCTACTTGTTTACTGTCATTTTTGTCTATGCTTTGTACCTACTACCTACCTTACCATAAATATAAATGTTTGGTTTGCTACCAAAAAGTTTTGACATTTTCAAAGTTAGACAAATTATCGACTAAGTAGGTATGTTACTGGATCATGGCTAATGCCTAATTGATTACCTAATAAGAACAATTATAAAAATCAATACCAAAGTTTACTTTTGTTGTGGTAAATCGTATAAATGTCAGTCCAAATACATCGCTAATCATAGTAATAAGTCAATGAACTTTCAAACTTCGAACAAGGAGCGCCGCCATTGCGGCAACAACATGGCTGCCGCGCAAAAAAACCAATAACACGAAATAATTGCAACTAAATTATTTCATTACCTGCCAGTTATAGAGCTGACCAATTTATTATCAGTTAATGAACTACATGCCAATCCAATTTAAATCTTAACGCTTAGATAATAAGTATCAATTAAATGGAATATAGCGATAAATCTATGTGTGCATTACAACACTATAATCGTATTAAGACGAGTACACATAATCATTTTATTGATAATTTATTTTTTCTTTTCTTGCGGATAAAGTCATTAATATTTTTTAACTGCGATTCTATGGAGATGATCTAATTTTAACCTCTTAATATGAAAATTGCTGGAAAGCACGATTAAACTTTAAAAACTTGAAAAGTATAGTTAGACATGCTATTTTGGTACAAGTCCATTATTGTGTATAATTCCACGATATCATTTATTTTTTATAAAGGGTGGTCATGAATAATGGACTAATAATAGTCTGGTTTTTTTGTAATGTTATTATGATAATTATATTATAAAATATGACGTCATAATTATATGCTATGACGTTACTGCGTTTTTTAATTTAATTTTTCATATCAATATTGATTAAAATATTTTTTAAATAAAATTATAATTATTTGTTAACGTGGTACATGTGTATTGTTTATATAGAATTATAGCTTACATAAATTACTAACTTTCCATTTCGTAATATGAAACTTGGAAACGATTAGTATAGGTATTTAAACTATACTTACTTTACGAAAAAAAGACTAGATTATGTCACTGAATATAATATTGTAATAGGTATATTTTAAACTGTTATTAAAATTATATGAAAAGACTTGAGAGTTTTGAGATAACTTGCCCGTAACAATACCTAGACACTGCCCTTAATTCCACTGCCACGATACCAGTGTTAGACGCTATCGCGATTCGGTTTTTAAAGTAGAATAGCTAATAAAGACGCTCACTTAAGTGACAAAAACATATACATGTCCCATTTATACACTTTATATAAACATTGACATCAATATTTTCAAAAATATGGTTAAACGTCACTTTCCAAGTTTACTGACTTGGTTTGGTTTAAACTTAACATGTTTATTTTTCCGTGTCATAACAATAATTTTATTCCGATTTGATGTTTTGTCCATTTTAATCCTTATTCGTGTATTATGAGCACACATATTTCCATATCATAAAGTTGCCTGAGAGAGATCACTGTTTGACGGTAAGGCCGCCTTTGCGTATCACATGTACCTACAGTTTTCAAGTTTATTTTTTATTCTATTCTATTATATTAATAACTAGCGGCCCGCCCCAGCTCCGCACGGTTGTGAAATATACATATAAACCTTGGTTATTAATCAATTTATCAATTGAAAAAAACCGCATTAAAATCATTTGCGTAGTTTTAAAGATTTGAGCATACAAAGGGACATTGGGACAGAGGAAGCGAATTTCTTTTATACTAAGTTATGATTAAAGTTCGTTACTTCATGTTGATCCTCTGATTCAGTAGTAAACGGAATGTTAGCCTCTCAAATCACTTACGGTTGGTAATGCATTATTGCCATCTTTGTTCTAGGGTAACATCTTTTTCTAACCATCAGGAATGTTTTGTGATGTATGCTATTGTATGCTATCCGTACTATGTTACATTGTGAATGCGAGAGTGTGTTTGTTTATCTTGCTTTCACGTCGCAACGGAGCGATGATATAGTTTATTTTTACGTGAAAAATAGTCAGGAGAGTTACAAAAGCTAATTTTATACCGATAACTCGGCAGGGAAAGCTAAAAACTTTACGAAGTAGGTGCAAATGCAGGCAACATATAACAATTATTAATTATGTTCATACATAAAAAAAACGTATAAGATTATTATTTTCAAATGTCGATGAGTAAATGATACATTTTAACTAAAAAAGCGGAAAACAACCTTGAACGTCTGATAACCTGAGCCACGCCATAACAGGTCCCTAGTAACAAAACACAAAAATGATAATAATTAAGTAATAAAAACCAATACATAAATGTCCATACTTTATAAACTGTCTTATAGTGTCAAATATCTTACATTTGACAAAATGGATGTGAATGAGACATGTACAAAGTTTGGCATTAATAATTATTGTGACAGAGTCTAATATACGAGTATGGTTACTGGTGGTACACTTTGTTTTATGTGTGCAATATTTCATCAAAAAAAATATTTTCATGCCCATATCCCCAAAGAGGTAAGCAAAGGCACAAACAGGGCACCCACGACTAGCTGAAGAAAACAAGTCCCACAATGTGGCAAACCTATCGCCAACTGGGCACATATCCAAACCCGAGCAACATTTTTCTATTAGAAAATTGGAAAAACCAAATTTTTCTTTTTGTTGCCCGACCTGGGAATCGAACACGGGACCTCATGAAGTCAAGTGCAACAGAGACGATATATTTCAACCTTTCTTAATACAAACTTTCAAGTAGACAGTTTACTACTGTACTGATACCTAATATCTAGCTTCCCTTTCGCTACAATCTTGGCAAAGTGTCAGTGGCCGTCGGAAGGGATTTGTTTGTTTAACTGTATTATTACAAGATGGCCTAAAGACGCCATAGATGTAATAGGTGAATGTCTGTCCTGTGTATGGGATCTTTGACCTATTGTGCAAGTTTAACGGCTACCCAACCCGCCGGATCGGAATATGACAGAGTTATTATAAGGGCAGGAATAGGTAAGGCGGTGGAACCCCACCCGAGCAATTAGCTACAGGGTACACTATCACTAGTAGACTTCTTAGTGATGACTTACAAAAAGGACTCGCCTCTTACCAGCTGCCTGGCAGAGAAGCACATAGTTTATTCTACCCAGCGGACCCGGACCAACACGTGGGATAGTCGCCATTCTTCGCTAAAGATCGTCTTACGGAAGAAGCAGTAACTGACATTGACAATATTAAAGGATACCATTGTGAATGCGAGAGTGTGTTTGTTTATCTTGCTTTCACGGCGCAACGGAGCGATGAGTGCTCCATCATTATACAAAATTTCCAATACCTATTCACCAAAAATGGTGAAAGCTTTCAATGTAAGTTTACACGTAACATTTCATTCCTAACAGCGTTAGGATAACATACAATAACACTTCACTGCACAGCGGTACTACCAGTTTCCAAACTCTTTATTAAACAAGTTACTCAAGAGTCCTCCAACGCGGGAAAAGATATTTCATTTTTCTTATTCTGCTTATGTATGTGTCAAAATACGGAAAAACTTACATTCTTTTAATCATCATATTCATTAATCACACGCCATATTCAGTTCAGTTAAGAACAGCATTGATCTAAAAACAACAACTGACAAAGTATACTAAGGAATTTGAAGTGGATTCTACCATTACCGCGTAAAGTTGTTGCAAACATATTATGGACATTACGACAGTTATTGCGTGTGTAAATGCACCTTAATAAACTGCAGTTCAAAGAAGGACATTTTAAAAAGTTACATTTTAAAATTGGAACGCGGAGTAAAACGTAATTATGTTGTCAATAAGGTTTAATCTGTAGTGATGTGACATGTGTGGGTGTTACTTTTGAGGCAAACACGTTTACAATCTATGGTTTTATCCTTTTGCAAATACGCAATTTAAAGAACGAGTCATTATTTGCTTATCAAATAAGCCTCTACACAACGATTACGTTACCGCACTTCTTCGTGCCTTTTAGCTGTTCTTAAGTTATGAACGAAATGGAATTTAAATCTGTGTCCCAAATCATCATGAAAATGAGTACCAAGTTACCTATTAGTAGTAAGTGTAGGTACCACTAGGTTTTGTTTTTTTACGGTAACATACATTTTTTTTATAGTAAATTATTATTATTTTTATATTTGAAAAAAATATGCGCTATGTTTTTATATATTTTTGTATTTTGTATCTCTAGCAAACTGTAGGTGCGCCATGTCTATTTTGTGTTAAGGGAAGGCAGAGTAAAAAACACTCGTCGCAGTGATGTCTGCATTTTGACGTTATTATACAAACTTAATGTCGTTGGAGATTTTAGCCTCTTACGCAAAATTGACCAACAATCCGTAGTTGGTCAATTTTAAAAAGAGTTTTCTGGAAAGACAACGAGGACAAAAGAAAAAAAACAAAAAAAGACAACAAATCTTGAGGTCTGGCACTCGATACTCTCTGCCTACTAAGGGACTTGGCGTGAAGATATGTATGTATGTATGTATTTACAACGAGAACAAATATTTATAGTGGTCGAAGCTTAAAGTTATACAAATTCGAACAAGTGTTAGAACGCTACCTCAAATCTTATTCTTTGTTCTGGTCCGATACCGCCTAGTATAATAGACCATCTGCCTTCAATCTACCAATTAGACCATTGGCGGTAGAGTGCTGAGCGGCAACTTGGCCGGGAATCTTACCTTAATCTTATCCTAAGGCCATAATGACTCTGTACAGTTCCAGTCCGATGTTGGAGTAGCATAATAGATAGTAGGAGTAGACTTGGATAATAGGCTTAAAATCTCTGCCACAGGACAGCGACGTGTACCTATTTATCATTAGTGTCATGGTATATCTCATCTTTGGTATCTCTAGACAGCTTGCATTTCTTACCATCAGAAAATCCGTCTGCTTGTTTGCCTTCTAATATCATAAAAAAACCCATCAGGACAGCCGTGTGCCTGATTGCTGAATTTGTACAAAAATCTTTACCTTCAATTGACCTCTTAGTTTCAAAATTACTGTTAAAATAAGCTTATCACATGTAATAAACCCTCAATTAAATAAAAGTGTGACTTCCGTTGTAATTCAATTCGTTTCACATTTCACTTATAATTAAATTAAATACAATCTGCTTAATATTTTACGGTTTTTGAAAGTAAATAAAATATATTAATGGACGTAAAGCATTTTATTACTCTCGGTGTGAAATACATGAATATGAATTGATATGGTCTGCACCTGACGTCATATTATAGCAAGCGTATGTACACTGTACAGAATTTCGGTAGGAGGATTTTACGCAAGTTACACTGCTATTCAGGCTATTTTTGTGTTCAGGCTATTTTAAAGATGGCGACGGGCATGAAAACAACTGATGTTATACGACAGGTAACGATGTTAAACGACAGGTAACTAATGACTAATTAATGATATTCAAAAAAATATTAAAAATCTCTCAAGAGTCTTAAGAGTGTCTGAAACACAATGCTAATCCAGTGAAATTGTAAAAACCGTGAGGTTAGTAACATTTTGGCCATTTCAAAAAAAAGACGCTAATAAATGTATTAGTTAATGTGAACGAAGTTAGGCAGCAGGTCTGCACATCTTTTCATTTTCACAATATTTCAAGAAATTATTTTTGAGGATGAAAGTATGCAGGCTGAAATTTTTGTCTGTCTCTATCTTATTAGTCCCTCTCATCACAAATAACATCCAATTAGTAATTCCAGAGTTTAAAAGACGGAAATCTTTCCATTACTCGAATTTAGATAGATAGACAAGTAAAATTATATGGCTTAAAATTAGTTTTATATACATACCTTTAGTAATTAACCTACAAATCTTTGAATGAGATACATAAATTATGTACAAATCATTATTTTAACAAATCGGTGCTGATTAGTGGAATTGTGAATACAAATAGATAAATGAGTATTAAGGCCACTGTTAGACTATAAGCGGAGATGGTAGCGGAGCGGGACAAATTACCACCATTAAGGTAGGTATATTACACAAGATGCTGATGCGAAAATAGTCTAAGTACAATGAAACTTTGACATTGAAATCAGTCACAGATTCGTAAATCGCGCGGTCTACGACTGTCGCAGAACTCACATCTAACTCCTCAAGCACTAAGCATTGATTCACACGTACAACCTCGCAGCGACAAAATGAGGTTAAGCAGTCATTACGTATATACATCAAATTCTTTGGTTTTGCGTTACGTGCGTCACTAGAACTGTGTCCCCACACTAGTGGGTTGTAATTCTCCTTAGCAGTTGGTATTAGAGTAACTCGTGGTCGCAAAACGTATCAAATACAGATCAGCTCACGAGTCACAAAGTTGAACTGGAGTTGAACTCGAGTTGGTATTGTTAAATTAGTATAGTTGTTAATTGGTTTGTCCATTTGAGTTTTACTGTTCTTATTCAACGCAAAATTTCACCCTACCGCGTCGTTTGGCTGTAATTATACCTACCGGGCACATAGCCAAGAGGGCAACGTTATCTTGATGAGAAAATTGAAAATACGAATTTTCTGTTTTCATGTCGCCCGGCCCAGGGAACAATCCCGGGATATCAAGAAGTCAAGTCCGACGCCGGACTTTATGTGAATATTTGATAAGCAATTAATTTAATCAAAATGCCAAAATAATATATTAATTTAATAAAGGAAACCATTTAATTGGTTAATGTTATTATTTCAAAAATGTGTTAAATAAATTAGCAAAAGGTGTGCGGTCGGTAGACCTCCGTGAGAGATAACATAAAATTATTCCAAAAGCAATATTTATCAAAATGTCGTATTACTGATACAATAAAAACATAATTTAGTACGTTTGTTAGAACTTGCCAATTCAAAAGAAAAGGACGTAGCAGTATATGAAAGACCCTATTGATTTAACAAAAATGATAATAAGGAGTTCGTATCTTTTTTTTATTTTATGACATACGATAGCGTTAAATCACATGGCTCTCCTTATTGTAAGACACAACATTGCTCTATAGACACAATAAAAGGTAACGGTGCATCGCTGTGGGGTGTTAACATCCGAGCCTCAAGTCTCAACTGGTCTTCGCACCCTGACCGAAAGTTCATCAGCTTCTGTTTACTTATTCACTTCCCTAAACTATAAAATAGCTTAGGTAAAGACACCCAACGGGATCAGTTTATTTCTAATAGCATTATCAAGCACTATAATTAGTCTTAAGTTAAACTTTAGTCAATTTTACATATTACTAATGCATCAATAAATCTTTATAGTGGATACATAAATCTCGAACTTATACATAAATATTAATGATTTCATCAAGTCCAAACTCATTAGTTGAATTTTAATTACGAGTTTATTGAGACTAAGATAGATGGTATGCTGTGAGCGAAGATGATAGCATAGCGGGAACGCTACGCTACGCTTGATTGGCCTTTGGCAAAGCAGCATTAAAATCTTGAGTGTATTTCAACAAAAACGCCAATTAACATTTGATCTATCATTAAAAGATAACTGACGACTCTGAGTGGGGCCATAATACAGTCTCGTTGATGTAAGGGTTAGCATACACGCGTAATGCCACAGACTATCAAATAGGCTCGTTTATCGACATTGATAGATGTGATAAACATACGTACAGTACGACCAACTTATCTGGGGGGTTACCATAAGCTCTTAAAACAGTACTATTTCAACAATACTAATTGTCAGTCGAGAAAGACAACCTTATAACGTATACCATAAAGTTGCTTATAAAGGCAGACATTTAGCAAGATGGAAATAATACTGCTATAGGCGTTCATGGTAGGGCCCCTGTTCCGTAAACATAGTCTTTGTTTCTGATTGGAAAATGTAAAAGATGTTTTACGAAATGGCTGCTTAGTTTCGATTTTGACAGATAAATTGGTGGCACTATTCTTCTGTATTAGATTTATTATTGTAAAATTTATAACAACTCACAGAGACATGCGAGTATGACCATTAATAATTGCTTGTGTCAGAATAAAGAACACAAATCTTCAGTAGTAAAAATAAAAACAAAAAGAAAGAAAAACCTGAAATAAGATCTCAAGTATCAAGTAACCCAAGAGTAATTCATCAAAAGTCCAGACAAACTTAAAACTTGTCGGTTACATATGAATTGTAGATATGACATATTTTTGCAATTCAAATGTACGTATCACTTGCTGATGTCTTACTAGATGTTTATATTGCTATAGAGCTTGCGTTCTCTACGTTGCGTTGCATAGCGTTGAAAGGTTTCTTTAGTTATACCTAATTAAAGGCAAAAATAGTCAAACTCTGATCGTCGCCCAAAATGACGTAACTGAAAATGACGTTTGCCCTTGCTAAACAACATCATCCTTGTCTTTTTACATTTGTAAGAAATCGTTTGTGATATCTAAATACCCAAATGCATAATCCGGTGAAGTTGTAAAAACCTCGCGGTTAGCAACTTATCAGCCATTTAAAAAAATTACCCAAATAAAAAAATGTGTTCTTATAACAATGTTCGAGAGAGTGACTATTTCTCCCAATTTTTTTAAAAATGATTAAAAAACCTGGAAATCTGTAATGATGAAAAGAAACAATTTCGCAGAAAAATATCAATGAAAGAAACACTAATTTCTTATATAATCCATTACTAATTAACTGTCAATGTAAATTTCATAAAATGCATTTTGTGAAATCGAAATTCCAATGGCCCTTTCATCATTTTCTTCTACATCTAATAGTATCTGTATCTACCTACACTTAATAAAAATGTATTCCTGTCTGACCATTCTATCGTAAAATATACACTAAGATCACAACAGATTATACAAAAATATTTATTCAAGATGGCTCTCGATCAACGTCATCCAGATCTTGTTGACAGTTGTTTTGAGCAATGACTTATTGTCATTAACAGCTTTGTTTTTAAAAAACTTTATTATTTATTGCCTTATCTTTTAACAAAAAAATACGACATCAAAAATATCGTTTTACAACAAAAATACTTTTTTTCTTTTTTGTATTCTTGTACTATTTTGAATAAAATATAAATAAAAAATGTGTATACGTATTATGGAGTAACAAAACAGACAAAATAGTGCGCTAAGAATGAATTGGACTTACCGGAAGCTAAAACTCCCAAATATATCCAGCTCCACACAATTCACACCACTAAACTGTTTAATTAGCACCAACAATACACATACTACTAAAAACTCAACGTACGTTTCGCTTCGTAACCGAAGCATCATCAGGAGAAATCGACTGCACTCCACGAAGGTCGAGCAGATACCTACCGACCTTCGTGGAGTGCAGTCGATTTCTCCTGATGATGCTTCGGTTACGAAGCGAAACGTACGTTGAGTTTTTAGTAGTATGTGTATTGTTGGTGCTAATTAAACAGTTTAGTGGTGTGTATTGTGTGGAGCTGGATATATTTGGGAGTTTTAGCTTCCGGTAAGTCCAATTCATTCTTAGCGCACTATTTTGTCTGTTTTGTTACTCCATAATACGTATACACATTTTTTAGCGGAAAATTTGCAAATTAAATAATTTTATTTAGATTAAAATATAAATGTTTCCTACAGTAACTACTTTATTAACAGACAACTGTTTAGCTTTATCATTATTATTTACAAAGCATCGAACTCCTTAGAGGAAAAGGCTAACTGCTGATGTAGGTACAAGAAGCTCGGAAGAGGCGAGTCTCAATGTTATATGTGACTAATAACACCGTGACCTTACTTGGTAGCAGAGTATGTAGCGACTTGCACGCATTAGCAAAACCGCCTTACCATAAACCACCGCTACCACATCAGTGCTCATTATTGTCATATCAAGATAAGAAGGAATGGTATTTTTATAAAAGGATGAACTCGCATGCCAAATTCATATAAAGACTAAATTTAAATTTAACTATAACTTGAATTCGCATTATGTGAGTATACGGTTCAAAGAACCGAAGGGTCATGCAGTTTTAAAATGGTGACAATCACACTAGGTCTTCACGCCTAGGTGGGTATACCTAGCTGCACCTACCAATGATCTGAAACACACCAGAGTAAGTCTAGGCTACTATTTTAAGCCGCCTTTTTTGCAATCTCAATAATGCAAATAAGGTTTTCAATTTACTTCTTAAAATCTTAGACACCGCATAATTCTTCTTGCTCTTACGTCACCATGAACTAAGTAAAAACATATGCGCATTTCATGCTAAACATAAAACGCACCAACTCTGCGTCAGATGAGTACATGCTATTATGCTTCTTTGCCTTCTAGTGCTTATTTTATTTTAGTTTGTTGAAAGTAGCCATAGACTACAATTTTAGTTTTTATTGTACTCCATAAAGATACAACAATATAGTTATTAAGCAGATTAAACCATTAATTTCAGCAAAAACCTAATTGAAACATCTGATCAAAAGATATAAAAGATAAACACGATATCCAGTCCGACGGTTATCGCAATACATAATTAAATCAAATAAAAAACATGTAGCTTTCATCGCTCCATGTTGGCTTTGCTTCCGGTTGGTTTGCCATAGACAAGATTTTTTCTCATGATATTGGCAAAGATAAAATTTTATAGATCCATATTTTGTAACACCTATAATAATTAGGTGTCATAAATGTCATAAAACTATAAAAAAAGCCAAATGTGCGTCACAGTTACGCTTGAAGCTATCTTATGTAGAATTACTCTTTGAATCTTTGTGATACAATCCTTTGAGTTGCAACTGAAAGAAGATACAAACCTAAAACGATGTACCTACCTACTTACCTTACATAGATACATAAAAAAATCTACTTATACAAAACAAACACAATGAAATGCTAAACGATCAATACGGAAATTATTTTGAAATTAAGTACTAATTATTCTTTTAGTATTACATTTCAATTAATATTGGAGATAAGGCACACCAAATTAATAATAATAAAATTAGGAATCTTTATTATGAGAAGTAAACATGTTTTATCGGTCGTCTTTTGCACAAGATATTTTCATTAAAGGAATAAAGATTTAGTTTTAAAATTAACATAGTTAAGATTTCAGAGCCTTTACTATAAGAAAATATTTCCGAAATTTGATTTACAACTAACGCTTCGAGTAACTAACAAACATATTTTCGAAGCTAAAGTAACATTTGATTCACTTAAAAAGTTTGCTCTTAATATGTCCGCCTTTTTTTGGAATAAGTACTAGGTATGTTGCCAGCCTCACGGTTTTTACCTACAACTTCACCGTGTTTTAAAAATATGTCCGCCACCTAAGTGCGGAGTAGGTAGGTACCTAAGTCCGTATGGAAAATTCAAAACACAATATCTAACGCAGCAAATCCAAATAAATGTATGGAAAGAACCACACATTATGTTAGTAATTATCGTTTAAGTAGATTTATATGGAATTTGAGTAGATTTACTTAGGTCGAAATTTCGTTTTGATTTTCGCAAGCAGGATTCTGAATGTATGGTCTATATTTCAGGCCTTTAAATGTGAAATCTAATAATTGCATAATTAGGCTAAACTTACCAATAATAAAACCACTTTAGTAAAACTACCTATAGTTAAAATAAAAATGAGTGACAAGAAAATCGGTTGTTTTTTTGAAAAAAATAACTTATTTTTTTAGGTAGTTATTAATATTCAAAAGAAAAAAACTAACCTGAGCTAGGTCTGTCACTGTATCTGGTGCAGTACACCCATGCCGGCCATAACGAAGGATTCCCCTGAGATGTCTGACTTGTATCCGTGCTGCCACAAGTAGATAATGTACCGCTTGAAGTAGATGAAACTATCGAACTTGCAGAGTCCGGCCTCTTTGCTTCCAAACTCTTAGGAACCTCTTTTTCTTTTATTTGTTCCCCAATATTTGACACTGCTTGTCGTAATCCACCAAGCGGCGGAAGTGCGCCAAAATCATTCGGTTCTTTTGCCTTCAAATATTCAAATTTAGAATATTCTTTTGATAGTTCATACGGTTTGTATAAAATACTGTGGTTAGGGCCGGCGGCTTTTGGTCCCTCGATTTTATTCGTTTTCCGAAGTGCGTTTAATCCGAATTCCGGATGTAAAATATTATTTATTGAAAATGCTACAGGTGCCGACGGTTGTTGTCGTCTTTTTTCTTCAAATTCTTGAATAACCGGTTTTACATCCGGCGTTTCCGGTCTGAAGTAGTTTTGATAGTCCATATTTGGACTTGGTGGTGGTGAATTAGGCTGTATTTTGACTAAATTTCTATCAAATCTTGACTCTATAGTAGTGCAAGTATACTGACTTGGTTGGTATATACTTGAGTTGGAGTAAGGAGCAGGTACTCTTCCGGTGACAGGACCGGGGCTGTTCGCCTCATTCGGACTGCAACGGTCTTCAAAAGCCATTTTAAAACACTGTTCAGTCAAAACACATTGAAATTCATGTAAACGATAAGTCCAATAGATTGTAAAACATTAATATTAATAGAGCATGATTTCTTAATCGGAACGAAATTTAAATGACAGCTGTCAGATTGAAATGTCACTTTTGACACCACGCTGCGTTCCCGGCAACGGATGCCGAACGACTGAGCCCCACGCGATCTATGGTGAGACACGCCCTAGAATAAACATGATTCCCTTCCTCTATGTAGGCGTCAACCATCTTTTCAAGCGTAAAAAGTACTCTATCCCACTTATTCTTGGGCGGCTTTCTTGTATTAAAGCGAGATGGATGCTACAATTGATTTAACCTGATTGTGTATTTAGTGGGTTGTGATTTGTAATGCAGTTGTAAAATTGCTATGGCTCTTTCGCTGGCTCATAATGTATCAATAATATTGCGGGCCTTTGAACATGGAAACGAAATTCAATTAAAATTTGACATTATATTGATAGGACGCCACGTTTGATGAATTATTGAATAAGTACGATTTTTTCACAAATATGGAGGTTAATTAAGTTATCGGATGTTATGGATATACCTATTTGATGAATAACTTAGATGCATTAAGCCATTAAAATTAACAGAACAGAACATATATCCATAAAAAAATTGTAGTATTTTTTTATTTGTTGTTTTTATTTTCCACAACCTTAAAGTGGGTACCTATCTACTAAGTAGTTACATTGTATTTGATATTTTACACTTTCTTGATATTTTAAGCGAGATTCAGTCGAGATCGAAGAAATCATTTTATTTTATTTTTTAATTGTTATTTTAATTTCATGAGGCTATGTCTATTTCTTAAAACATAAAGCGTATTTGTATATGTTTTGATATCTACTTTATTTTACTTACCAAATATTTATACTGCCGGATGCAAGTCAAAATCTTTAACTGATTTTGCTGTTGGAAAGCGACGATGCCATCACCCGTTAAAGGTACCTAATCTATTAATTTAGGTTACATACTTTCAACAGAGCACACGTATAACTACTCGTAAGTTATAGAGTACCTTCCTACTGTGCTGCAGCTCTTCCAGAATGGTAGGTAGGTACTTATCAACGCTATTTTTTGCTGCCAAGTGGTCAGTGCTCACCATAAGAGTGTAAAATTATGAAGGTAGCTTTACCCACATACCTAAGCATAGCCCAACACTATAGTGACAGTGACAGGTTATGTTAAGTAGGTGGGTAGTTAGGTATAAGCGTAAAGTTGTGCCTTATCCTCAGAAGAGCCGTCTGTTTGTTTGTTATCTTTTTAAAGTTATGGCACTTACCTTTATCGTGAAAAAAACTAGCATCCTGTTTTTTATTTAAATTAGGTTCGTCAATTAAAAAAAAAGTTACTTTTTATTTATTAGTTTTGAATGTTTTGACAATTTAATCTTTATTATACCTAATTAGTATTATTTAACTATTAAGAGATTTATTGATTATGGCTTAGTTCTTAGTAGGTACGTGTTTTTAAATTATTTGTCCTCCTACAGGCACGAGGCAGTCACGATCAACGAAGTAACCAATTATTGCGAACATAAGACAGAGCAACAAATCTTTTACAAATCTCCAGCACACACTATCCTGGTCACAGTCGTGGTACATACCTACTAGGGATAGATTAACTGACGTTCGAAAATTTATGTTTAATTAGGTAAAACTCAAAAATCACTAGTAACCGTGATCCGTATCACGATAAAGTTTATGTGTGACCAGCTCTCATGACCTACTTACCTATCTTTCCAAAAAATAACCATCGAAATCGGTTGCATATTGACGGAGTAATCGCGTAACAAACATACGAAATAAATGAAAATATACCTACAGTCGAATTGAGATTTGAGAGCCGGCAATTTTTTTTAAATCAATTAAAAAGGAAATAAGGTTTTTCGGTCTCCAAACATGATGACATTGTACGTTTTCTCATTTTCAGACCAGACGTTTAGATGCTAATGCCAGACAAACATGAAATAAAAAAATGTTTTTTACTGTAAGTAATTATTTTTGCTTGACTTAAAGTATATATAAGTATATAAATGTTATACTTATCTACATTAGAAAATTATTAGAATCTTTATTTACAAACACAGGTCAATCTACAGGTGTTTGTTGAAAAAGCAATACAAATAAAATTGGCGTTTCCTCCTTGCACCGTTTAAGTATCGTTTATTTGTGTAATCGTACTGTTTTTTCTTATATTTAAGTATCTCTGTTAAACAATGATATATCTATGTAGGTATACATCTAATCTAGTAAAAATGCGTCTACTCTACCTTTTAGAAAGCTGTAAACAACTTTTTAAAATGCTGAGAATATTTCTGCCTAAATTATTCATTAAGTTTATTGACTTAGCAACATTACAAAAGAAATTGCAACTTAGGTATAACCAAAGACAATATGTATATTTATGATATTAGAAGGCAAACACGCAGACGGATTTCCTGATGGTAAGAAATTCACGCCGCCAAGAGACACCAAAGGTGGCAATGGTTCGTTGCCAACCTGAGGTCAAGATGTTAGGCCTCGAGCAAAAGTAAGTTCACCGGTTACCTTACCCTCCAAACTGGAACACGTCATGACTTTATGGCGGCCGGAATAGGTAAGGCGGTGGTACCAATCCGAGTGAGTCGCTGCGAAACTCTACCACCTAGTCAGATCTCACGGTATTAGTGACAGTAAGCCTATGTTCGCCTT